>WQNJ02000113.1:0-39145 GCA_016584745.2 Phylloscopus trochilus trochilus
TACGAGGAGGACGTTTGCACCCTGTATTTATACCCATTTTTACCCATTTTTAATCCATTTTTTATCCATTTTTTGATCCATTTTTTACCCATTTTTTCCCGTTTTTCCCCATTTTTTACCGATTTCCCCTGTTTTTGCCCCATTTCCAGGCCATGTCCGGGGATTACGAGGAGGACGTTTGCCCCCTGTATATATACCCATTTTTGATCCATTTTTATCCATTTTTACCCATTTTCACCCATTTTTACCCATTTTTAATCCATATTTTACCCATTTTTGCCCAATTTCCCCTGTTTTTCCCCCATTTCCAGGCCATGTCCGGGGATTACGAGGAGGACGTTTGCACCCCTGTGTTTATACCCATTTTTACCCATTTTTTAATCAAATTTTTACCCATTTTTACCTATTTTTACCCATTTTTATCCACTTTTTATCCATTAACAATCCATTTTTACCCATTTTTTACCCATTTTTGCCCAATTCCCCTGTTTTTGCCCTGTTTCAGGCCATGTCCGGGGATTACGAGGAGGACGTTTGAACCCTGTATTTATACCCATTTTTTATCCATTTTTTATCAATTTTTCACCCATATTTTACCATTTTTATCCATTTCTTATCCATTTTTAGCCATTTTCACCCATTTTTACCCATTTTAATCCATATTTTACCCATTTTTACCGATTTCCCCTGTTTTTGCCCCGTTCCAGGGCCATGTCCGGGGATTACGAGGAGGACGTTTCCATCCTGCATTTATACCCATTTTTTTATCCATTTTTAATCCATTTTTTACCCATTTTTCACCATTTTTACTCATTTTTTCCCCATTTTTTCCCAATTCCGTCTGTTTTGCCCCATTTTCCAGGCCATGTCCGGGGATTACGAGGAGGAGCTTTGCACCCTGTATTTATACCCATTTTTATCCATTTTTTACCCATTTTTAATCCATTTTTATCCATTTTTCACCCATTTTTGATCCATTTTTTCCCATTTTTTCCCCGTTTTTACCCATTTTTTACCGATTTCCCCTGTTTTTCCCCCATTTTTCCAGGGCCATGTCCGGGGATTACGAGGAGGACGTTTGCCGCAGCGCCCTGCGCCTGGTGCACGAGCTCTGCTTCGCCCCCCGCGCCCGCCCCACCCCACGCCCGCTGCCTCGAGTTCACCGACCTGCTGCGGCACCGCGGGCACCCGCGCCCGGCTGACACAGGTAACACACCTGGGGACAGGTGTGATACACCTGGGGACACCTGGGGACACCTGGGCACACCTGGGGACAGGTGTGACACACCTGGGATAGGTACAGCACACCTGCTGCGGCACCGCGGGCACCCGCGCCCGGCTGACACAGGTAACGCACCTGGGGGACAGGTGTGATACACCTGGGGACACCTGGGGATACACCTGGGACAGGTACAGCACACCTGGGGACAGGTACAGCACACCTGGGTATAGGTACAGCACACCTGGGGGCACCTGGGGATACACCTGGGGACAGGTACAGCACACCTGCTGCGGCACCGCGGGCACCCGCGCCCGGCTGACACAGGTAACACACCTGGGGACAGGTGTGATACACCTGGGGGCACCTGGGGACATCTGGGGATACACCTGGGACAGGTACAGCACACCTGGGTACAGGTACAGCACACCTGGGATAGGTACAGCACACCTGGGGATAGGTACAGCACACCTGCTGCGGCACCGCGGGCACCCGCGCCCGGCTGACACAGGTAACACACCTGGGCACACCTGGGAATAGGTACAGCACACCTGGGGGCACTTGGGGATACACCTAAGGACAGGTACAGCACACCTGGGACAGGTACAGCACACCTGCTGCGGCACCGCGGGCACCCGCGGCCGGCCGACACAGGTAACGCACCTGGGCACACCTGGGGACAGGTACAGCACACCTGGGCATACCTGGGCACACCTGGGCACACCTGGGGATACACCTGGGGACAGGTACAGCACACCTGCTGCTGCACCGCAGGCACCTGCACCCGGCCGACACAGGTATGGCACACCTGGGCACACCTGGGCACACCTGGGGATAGGTACTGTGCCTGGGGATACACCTGGGGATGGGTACAGCACACCTGGGGATGGGTACAGCACACCTGGGCACACCTGGGACAGGTACAGCACACCTGCTGTGGCACCGCGGGCACCCGCGCCCGGCCGACACAGGTAACGCACACCTGGGCACACCTGGGCACACCTGGGGATAGGTACTGCACCTGGGATAGGTACAGCACACCTGCTGCGGCACCGCGGGCACCCGCGGCCAGCCGACACAGGTAACACACCTGGGGGACACCTGGGACAGGTGTGACACACCTAGGGGCACCTGGGGATACACCTGGGGACAGGTACAGCACACCTGGGATAGGTACAGCACACCTGCTGCGGCACCGCAGGCACCCGCGCCCGGCTGACACAGGTAACGCACACCTGGGGATGGGTACCGCACAACTGGGGGACAGGTACAGCACACCTGGGCACACCTGGGCAGACCTGGGCACACCTGGGGATACACCTGGGGATACACTTGGCACACCTGGGGACACCTGGGCACACCTGGGCACACCCTGGGGATAGGTACAGCACACCTGGGGACACCTGGGCACACCTGGGGATAGGTACAGCACGCCTGCCGCGGCACCGTGGGCACCCGCTGCTGGCTGACACAGGTAAAGCACACCTGGGGACAGGTGTGATACACCTGGGGACACCTGGGCACACTTGGGGATACACCTGGGATAGGTACTGCGCCTGGGGATACACCTGGGGACAGTACAGCACACCTGGGCACAGGTACAGCACACCTGGGACAGGTACAGCACACCTGCTGCGGCACCGCGGGCACCCGCGCCCGGCTGACACAGGTAACACACCTGGGCACACCTGGGGCACACCTGGGGACACCTGTGATAGGTGTGACACACCTGGGGGCACCTGGGCACACCTGGGTACAGATACAGCACACCTGGGCACACCTGGGGATGGGTACAACACACCTGGGGGACAGGTGTGACACACCTGGGGACACACCCAGGGGCACCTGGGGGTTATTTTGGTTTATTGGTGTAAATTTGGTAGGATTTTGGGGTGGATTTGGGCTGATTTTGGGTGGGTTTGGCAGATTTTGGGTGGATTTGGGCAGATTTTGGGTGATTTGGGCAGATTTTGGTGGATTTGGGCTGATTTGGGGTGGATTTTGGGCTGATTTGGGGTGGGTTTGGGCTGATTTTGGTGGATTTGGGCAGATTTTGGGTGGATTTGGGCTGATTTGGGGTGGATTTTGGGCTGATTTGGGGTGGGTTTGGGCTGATTTTGGTGGATTTGGGCAGATTTTGGGTTGATTTGGGCTGATTTTGGGTGGATTTGGGCTGATTTTGGGTGGATTTGGGCAGATTTTGGGTGGGTTTGGGTGGATTTTGGGTGAATTTGGGCTGATTTTGGGTGGATTTGGGCAGATTTGGGTGAATTTGGGCTGATTTTGGGTGGATTTGGGCTGATTTGGGGTGGGTTTGGGCTGATTTGGGGTGGGTTTGGGCTGGTTTTGGGTGGGTTTGGGCTGGTTTGGGGTGCATTCGTATGGATTTAGGCCGGTTTGGGGTGGATTTTGGTGAATTCCAGTGAATTCACCCAAAATTTGTGAATTTGGGTGAACTTGGGCTGGTTTTGAGTGGACTCGGGCCAACTTCGGGTGGATTTGGGCTGATTTTGGGGTGGATTTGGGCGGGTTTGGGGTGGATTTTGGGTGAATTCCCGTGGACTCTGGCCGGTTTTGGATGGATTTTGGGGCCGATTTCGGGCCGATTTTGGGGCCGATTTCGGGCCGATTTTGGGGCCGATTTCGGGCAGATTTTGGGGCCGATTTCGGGCCGATTTTGGGGCTGATTTCGGGCGGATTTTGGGGCCGATTTCAGGCGGATTTTGGGGCCAATTTCAGGCGGATTTTGGGGCCGATTTCGGGCGGATTTTGGGGCCGATTTCGGGCGGATTTTTAAGCCGATTTCGGGCGGATTTTGGGGCCGATTTCGGGCAGATTTTTAAGCCGATTTCGGGCGGATTTTGGGGGCCGATTTCGGGCAGATTTTGGGGCCGATTTCGGGCGGATTTTGGGGCTGATTTCGGGCGGATTTTGGGGCCGATTTCGGGCCGATTTTGGGGCCGATTTCGGGCGGATTTTGGGGCCGATTTTGGGCAGATTTTGGGGGCCGATTTCGGGCGGATTTTGGGGCTGATTTTGGGCGGATTCAGGCCGATTTCGGGCGGATTTTGGGGCCGATTTCGGGCGGATTTCGGGGCTGATTTCGGGCGGATTTTGGGGCCGATTTCGGGCGGATTTTGGGGCCGATTTTGGGCGGATTTTGGGGCCGATTTCGGGCGGATTTTGGGGCCAATTTTGGGGCCGATTTCGGGCAGATTTTGGGGCCAATTTTGGGGGCCGATTTTGGGCGGATTTTGGGGCCGATTTCGGGCAGATTTTGGGGCCAATTTTGGGGCCAATTTCGGGCGGATTTTGGGCCGATTTCGGGCAGATTTTGGAGCCAATTTCGGGCAGATTTTGGGGCCAATTTTGGGGCCGATTTCGGGCGGATTTTGGGGCCGATTTCGGGCGGATTTTGGGGCCGATTTTGGGCGGATTTTGGGGCCGATTTTGGGCGGATTTTGGGGCCAATTTCGGCGGGGATTTTGGGGCCGATTTCGGGCGGATTTTGGGGCCGATTTCGAGCGATTTTGGGCCGATTTCGGGCGGATTTTGGGGCCGATTTCGGGCGGATTTTGGGGCCGATTTCGGCAGATTTTGGGGCCGATTTCGAGCAGATTTTGGGGCTGATTTCGGGCGGATTTCGGGGCTGATTTCGGGCGGATTTTGGGGCCGATTTCGGGCGGATTTTGGGGCTGATTTCGGGCGGAATTCGGGGCTGATTTCGGGCGGATTTTGGGGCTGATTTCGGCGGATTTTGGGGCCGAATTTCGGGCCAATTTTGGGGCCGATTTCGGGCGGATTTTGGGGCCGATTTTGGGCAGATTTTGGGGCCGATTTCGGGCGGATTTTGGGGCTGATTTTGGGCGGATTCAGGCCGATTTCGGGCGGATTTCGGGGCTGATTTCGGGCGGATTTTGGGGCCGATTTCGGGCGGATTTCGGGGGCTGATTTCGGGCGGATTTTGGGGCCGATTTCGGGCGGATTTTGGAGCCGGTTTTGGATGGATTTTGGGGCTGATTTCGGGCGGATTTTGGGGCCGATTTCGGGCGGATTTTGGGGCCGATTTCGGGCGGATTTTGGGGCCGATTTCGGGCCGATTTTGAGGTCGATTTCGGGCAGATTTTGGGGCCGATTTTGGGGCCGATTTCAGGCCGATTTTGGGGCTGGTTTTTAGTGGATTCAGGCTGATTTTGGATGGATTTTGGGGCTGATTTGGGTGGGTTTGGGCTGGGTTTGGGTGGGTTTGGGATGGATTTTGGGTGCATTCCTATGGATTTGGGTGGATTTTGGTGAATTCCAGTAAACTCGGGCCCGTTTGGATGGATTTTGGGGCCGATTTCGGGCCGATTTTGGGGCCGATTTCGGGCGGATTTTTGGGGCCAATTTCGGGCGGATTTTGGGGCCGATTTCGGGCCGATTTTGGGGCCGATTTCGGGCGGATTTTGGGGCCGATTTCGGGCGGATTTTGGGGCCAATTTTGGGCGGATTTTGGGGCCGATTTCGGGCGGATTTTGGGGCTGATTTTGGGCGGATTTTGGGGCCGATTTCGGGTGGATTTTGGGGGCCGATTTCGGGCAGATTTTGGGGCTGATTTCGGGCCGATTTTGGGGCCGATTTCGGGCGGATTTTGGGGCTGATTTCGGGCGGATTTTGGAGCCGATTTCGGGCAGATTTCGGTGCTGATTTCGGGCGGATTTTGGAGCCGATTTCGGGCAGATTTCGGTGCTGATTTCGGGCCGATTTTGGGGCCGATTTCGGGTGGATTTTGGGGCCGATTTCGGGCAGATTTTGGGGCCGATTTTGGGCAGATTTTGGGGCCGATTTCGGGCGGATTCAGGCCGATTTCGGGCAGATTGGGGCTGATTTTGGGCGGATTTTGGAGCCAATTTTGGGCCGATTTCTCTGCCCTCCCTCTCACTCCCCCCTCCCCCCCCTCCCCCCCGTCCGTCCGTCCGTCCGTCCCCCCGCAGAGGTGTCGGTCAGTCTGCTCTCGGTCATCGTCACCTTCTGCGGCCTGGTCCTGCTCGGGGTCTCGCTCTTCGTCTCCTGGAAGCTCTGCTGGGTCCCCTGGCGCCACAAGGGGGCGCCCCCCCCTCGGAAGGAGCCCCCCCAAGGCCTGGGGGGGGGTGGGGGAGGGGGGCCGGGGGGGCTCGGGGCTCCTCCCTTCGGGGACCCCCTCCCCGAGCGGGGGGACCCCGAGCCCCCCCCCGAGCGCTGCTACCTGGACATGGGGCCCTGCCCCGAGAGCGGCGCCGGGGGGGGGGGGAGGGGAGGGCTGGGGGGAGCCCCTCCCCCCCACCCCCCCGGGCAGGGACCCCCCCTGCCCCTCCCCCCCGCTCCCGGCGGCCGGGGGAGCCCCCCAGGGACCCCCCGAGTTTGGGGGGGATGGGGCGGGGACCCTGCCCAGCGCCCCCTCGCAGCAGCTGGGGGGGGGGATGGGCGGCAGGTAAGGGGGGGGGAGGGGGGGTTTGGGGAGTGGGGGGCGTTGGGGGGTGGGGGGGGTTGGGGGGGGGATTTGGGGACAAAGGGGGGGGGGACATGGGGAGGGGGCACAGGGAGAGGAGGGGGGAGGGGGAAAGGGGGGTGTCCATCCCAAAATCCCCCCAAAATCTCCCCAAAATCCCCCCCAAAATCCCCCCAAAATCCCCCCAAAATCCCCCCAAAATCTCCCCAAAATCCCCCCCAAAATCCCCCCCAAATCCCCCCAAAATCCCCCCAAAATCTCCCCAAAATCCCCCCAAAATCTCCCCAAAATCCCTCAAGTCCCCCACCCCAAAGGGTCCCAAAACTCAAACCCCAAACCTCAAACCCCAAACGATCCCAAACCCCCAAATCCCAAATCCCAAACCCCAAATCCCAAACCCCAAAGGGGCCCAAACCCAAAACCCAAAACCCTCAAACCCCAAACGATCCAACCCCCCCAAACCCCTCCCCAACCCAAAATCCCAAACCCCAAACCCTAAAGGGTCCCTGACCCCAAATCTCCCAGCCCAAACCCCAAATGATCCCAAATCCCCCAAACCCCAAAGGGTCCAAAACCCCAAATGGTCTCAAACCCCAAATTTCCCACCCCAAACCCCCAAACCCCAAAGGGTCCTTGACCCCCAAACCCCAAAATCCCCCTGACCCCTCTCCCCCTCCCTGCAGCTCCTCCTGCCCGCCGTCCCCGAGGAGCCCCCGGCCCACCTGGGGCAGATCCAGCCCGAGCTCTGACCCCAAACCCCAAACGATCCCAAACCCCCCAAATCCCAAAGGGTCCCAAACCCCAAAATCCCAAAGGGTCCCAAACCCCAAAATCCCCCTCACCCCTCTCCCCGTCCCCACAGCTCCTCCCTGCCCGCCGTCCCCGAGGAGCCCCCGGCTCACCTGGGGCAGATCCAACCCGATCTCTGACCCCAAACCCCCAAACCCCAAAGGGTCCCAAACCCCCCAAACCCCAAACGATCCCAAACCCCCCCAAACCCCAAAAGGTCCCTGACCCCCAAACCCCAAAATCCCCCTCACCCCTCTCCCCCTCCCCGCAGCTCCTCCCTGCCCGCCGTCCCGGAGGAGCCCCGCCCCCACCTGGGGCAGATCCAGCCCGAGCTCTGACCCCAAACCCCAAACCCCAAACGACCCCAAACCCCAAAATCCCAAAGGGTCCCTAAACCCTCTCCCCCTCCCCACAATTCCTCCCTGCCCGCGGTCCCCGAGGAGCCCCCGGCCCACCTGGGGCAGACCCAGCCCGAGCTCTGACCCCAAACCCCAAACCCCCAAACGATCCCAAACCCCCAAATCCCCCTCACCCCTCTCCCCGTCCCCACAGCTCCTCCCTGCCCGCGGTCCCCGAGGAGCTCCCGGCCCACCTGGGGCAAATCCAACCCGATCTCTGCGGCCCCTCCCTGACCCCCAAACTCCCAAACGATCCCAAACCCCAAACCCCAAATCTCCCACCCCCAAACCCCTCCCTGACCCCAAATCTCCCCTCTCCCCGTCCCCACAGCTCCTCCCTGCCCGCCGTCCCCGAGGAGCCCCCGGCGCACCTGGGGCAGATCCAGCCCGAGCTCTGACCCCAAACCCCAAACGATCCCAAATCCCAAATCTCCCACCCCAAACGATCCCAAACCCCCCAAACCCCAAACCCTAAAGGGTCCCAAACCCCCAAATCCCCCTGACCCCTCTCCCCGTCCCCGCAGCTCCTCCCTGCCCGCGGTCCCCGAGGAGCCCCCGGCCCACCTGGGGCAGATCCAGCCCGAGCTTTACGGCCCCTCCCTGACCCCAAACCCCCAAACTCCAAAGGGTCCCAAAACCCCAAACCCCAAATCTCCCACCCCAAACGATCCCAAAACCCAAACCCCAAAGGGTCCCTGACCCCAAACCCCCTGACCCCAAATCTCCCCTCTCCCCGTCCCCACAGCTCCTCCCTGCCCCGCCGTCCCCGAGGAGCCCCCGGCCCACCTGGGGCAGATCCAGCCCGAGCTCTGACCCCAAACCCCAAAACCCCAAAGGGTCCCTGACCTCCAAACCCCCAAATCCCCCTCACCCCTCTCCCCGTCCCCACAGCTCCTCCCTGCCCGCCGTCCCAGAGGAACCCCCGGCCCACCTGGGGCAGATCCAACCCGAGCTCTACGGCCCCTCCCTGACCCCAAACCCCCCAAACGATACCTAACCCCAAATCTCCCACCCCAAACCCCTCCCTGACCCCAAATTTCCCCTCTCCCCGTCCCCACAGCTCCTCCCTGCCCGCCGTCCCGGAGGAGCCCCCGGCCCACCTGGGGCAGATCCAGCCCGAGCTCTGACCCCAAACCCCAAACGATCCCAAACCCCCCAAATCCCAAACCCCCAATCCCCAAAGGGTCCCAAACCCCCCAACCCCAAACCCCAAAGGGTCCCAAACCCCAAAATCCCCCAAACCCCTCTCCCCGTCCCCACAGCTCCTCCCTGCCCGCGGTCCCCAAGGAGCCCCCGGCCCACCTGGGGCAGATCCAGCCCGAGCTCTGACCCCAAACCCCAAACGATCCCAAACCCCCCAAATCCCAAACCCCAAACCCCAAAGGGGTCCCAAACCCTCAAACCCCAAATGATCCCAAACCCCCCAAACCCCAAACCCCAAAGGGTCCCAAACTCCCAAACCCCCAAATCCCCCTGACCCCTCTCCCCGTCCCCACAGCTCCTCCCTGCCCGCGGTCCCCGAGGAGCCCCCGGCCCACCTGGGGCAGATCCAGCCCGAGCTCTGACCCCAAACCCCCCCAAACCCCCCAAACCCCAAAGGGTCCCTGACCTCCAAACCCCAAAATCCCCCCTGACCCCTCTCCCCGTCCCCGCAGCTCCTCCCTGCCCGCCGTCCCGAGGAACCCCCGGCCCACCTGGGGCAGATCCAGCCCGAGCTTTACGGCGCTGCCGCTGAGGCCGAGCCCGGCTCCTCCTCCTCCCTCCCCGGCGGCCCCGGCTCGGTCCGGCCCCGGCTCGGTCCCCGGCTCCGCCCCGGGCAGCTGCGGCCGCCTCAGCGTCTCGCTCCGCTACTCCTACGGCTCCCAGCAGCTGCTGGTGCGGGTCCTGCGCGCCCGCGACCTCCCGGCCAAGGACTCCAACGGCTTCTCCGACCCCTACGTCAAGATCTACCTGCTGCCCGACCGCAAGAAGAAGTTCCAGACCAAGGTGCTGCGGCGGACGCTGAACCCCGAGTGGGACGAGACCTTCAGCTTCGGGGTGCCCTTCGCCGAGCTGCCGGCGCGGCGCCTGCACTTCAGCGTCTACGACTTCGACCGCTTCTCGCGGCACGACCTGATCGGGCAGGTGGTGCTGGACAACCTGCTGGAGGCGGCCGAGGCGCGGCCCGAGGTGCCCATCTGGAGGGACATCCAGGAGGGGAGCGGGGTGAGTGGACTTCAGAACCACGGGGAGACCCCAAAACTCCTCAAAGAATGGTTGTGGGACCACCACTCAGGTGTGGGACAGGTGAGGTGAGCAGGTGGTGCTGGAGAACCTTCTGGAGGTGCCCATCTGGAGGGACATCCAGGAGGGGAGCGGGGTGAGTGGACATCAGAACCATGGGGAGAAATGGGGAGACCCCAAAACTCCTCAGAAAAGGGTTGTGGGACAGGTGAGGAGAGCAGGTGGTGCTGGAGAACCTTCTGGAGGTGCCCATCTGGAGGGACATCCAGGAGGGCACCGGGGTGAGTGGACATTGAAATTGTGGGGAGACTCCAAAACTCCTCAAAGAATGGTCATGGGACGGGTGAGGAGGACAGGTGGTGCTGGAGAACCTTCTGGAGGTGCCCACCTGGAGGGACATCCAGGAGGGCACCGGGGTGAGTGGAGATCAGAACCACGGGGAGACCCCAAAACTCCTCAAAGAATGGTCCTGGGATGGGTGAGGAGGACAGGTGGTGCTGGAGAACCTTCTGGAGGTGCCCATCTGGAGGGACATCCAGGAAGGGAGCGGGGTGAGTGGACATCAGAACCATGGGGAGACCCCAAAACTCCTCAAAGAATGGTTGTGGGACCACCACTCAGGTGTGGGACAGGTGAGGTGAGCAGGTGGTTCAGGAGAACCTTCTGGTGGTGCCCATCTGGAGGGACATCCAGGAGGGGAGTGGGGTGAGTGGACACCAGAACCATGGGGAGACCCCAAAACTCCTCAAAGAATGGTCGTGGGACGGGTGAGGAGGACAGGTGGTGCTGGAGAACCTTCTGGTGGTGTCCATCTGGAGGGACATCCAGGAGGGGAGCGGGGTGAGTGGACTTCAGAACCACGGGGAGACCCCAAAACTCCTCAAAAAAAGGTTGTGGGACAGTGAGGAGAGCAGGTGGTGCTGGAGAACCTTCTGGAGGTGCCATCTGGAGGGACATCCAGGAGGGGAGCGGGGTGAGTGGACATCAGAACCACGGGGAGACCCCAAAACTCCTCAAAGAATGGTCATGGGACGGGTGAGGAGGACAGGTGGTGCTGGAGAACCTTCTGGAGATGGTGCCCATCTGGAGGGACATCCAGGAGGGGAGCGGGGTGAGTGGACACCAAAACCATGAGGAGAAATGGGGAGACCCCAAAACTCCTTAGAAAAGGGTTGTGGGACAGGTGAGGTGAGCAGGTAATTCAGGAGAACCTTCTGGAGATGGTGACCCAAGGTGCCCACCTGGAGGGGACTGGGGTGAGTGGACACCAAAACCATGGGGGAGAAAGGGAAACCTCAAAAAGACCCCAAAACTCCATAAAAAAGGGTCGTGGGATGGGTGAGGGGGACAGGTGGTTCAGGAGAACCTTCTGGAGGTGCCCATCTGGAGGGACATCCAGGAGGGGACCGGGGTGAGTGGAGATTGAAATTGTGGGGAGACCCCAAAACTCCTCAAAGAATGGTCGTGGGACAGGTGAGGTGAGCAGGTAATTCAGGAGAACCTTCTGGAGATGGTGACCCAAGGTGCTCACCTGGAGGGGACTGGGGTGAGTGGACACCAAAGCCATGGGGGAGAAAAGGAAACCTCAAAAAGACCCCAAAACTCCACAAAAAAGGGTCGTGGGACAGATGAGCAGAGCAGGTGGTGCTGGAGAACCTTCTGGAGGTGCCCATCTGGAGGGACATCCAGGAGGGGAGAGGGGTGAGTGGACATCAGAACCATGGGGAGAAATGGGGAACCTCAAAAATACGCCAAAACTCCTCAAAAAAGGGTCGTGGGACAGGTGAGGAGAGCAGGTGGTGCTGGAGAACCTTCTGGAGGTCCCCACCTGGAGGGACATCCAGGAGGGGAGCGGGGTGAGTGGACATCAGAACCATGGGGAGACCCCAAAACTCCTCAAAGAATGGTCGTGGGACGGGTGAGGAGGACAGGTGGTGCTGGAGAACCTTCTGGAGGTGCCCACCCAAGGTGCCCACCTGGAGGGGACTGGGGTGAGTGGACATCAAAACCATGAGGGAGAAAAGGAAACCCCAAAAAGACCCCAAAACTCCTCAAAGAATGGTCGTGGGATGGGTGAGGAGCACAGGTGGTCCGGGAGAACCTTCTGGAGGTGCCCACCTGGAGGGACATCCAGGAGGGGAGCGGGGTGAGTGGACATCAGAACCATGGGGAGAAATGGGGAGACCCCAAAACTCCTCAAAGAAGGGTCGCGGGACAGGTGAGGAGCACAGGTGAGGTGGACAGGTGGTCCTGGAGATCCTTCTGGAGGTGCTCACCTGCAGGGACACCTGGGTGGGGACAGGAGACCCCAAAATGGGGACAGGGAGGGGGGTCCATGGGGAGAAAGGGAAATCCCCAGAAGACCCCGAAGGAGCCCAAAGAGGACACCTGGGGCAGGTGAGGACACCTGGGGCAGGTGAGGGCACCTGGGACAGGTGAGAGCACCTGGGGCAGGTGAGGACACCTGGGGCAGGTGAGAGCACCTGGGGCAGGTGAGAGCACCTGGGGCAGGTGAGGACACCTGGAGCAGGTGAGGGCACCTGGGGTGGGTGAGGACACCTGGGGCGGGTGAGGGCACCTGGGACAGGTGAGGACACCTGGGGCAGGTGAGGACACCTGGGGCGGGTGAGGGCACCTGGGACAGGTGAGGACACCTGGGGCAGGTGAGGACACCTGGATGGGTGAGGACACCTGGGGCAGGTGAGGACACCTGGGACAGGTGAGGACACCTGGGGCAGGTGAGGACACCTGGGGCAGGTGAGGACACAGGTGCTGCTGGAGGAGCTGCCCCAGGTCCCACCTGCAGGGGGTGGGCCTGGGTGGTGTCCCTGTGACCTCCCTGACCCCGTGACCTCCCTGTGACCCCGTGACCTCTGTGTGACCCCCTGGGTCACCTTGGTCACCTGTGCCACCTGTCCTGCTCACCTGTCTGTGTCCTCCCTCACCTGTGGCCTCTCGTCTGTCTCTGTCCACGTCCCCACCTCTCTCCTCACCTGTCCCTGTCCCTCACCTGTCTCACCTGTCCCACCTGTCCCTCACCTGTCCCTCACCTGTCCCACCTGTCCCCCACCTGTCCCCACCTGTCCCCACCTGTCCCTCACCTGTCCCACCTGTCCCCCACCTGTCCCCACCTGTCCCCACCTGTCCCTCACCTGTCCCTCACCTGTCCCCACCTGTCCCTCACCTGTCCCTCACCTGTCCCTGTCCCTCACCTGTCCCACCTGTCCTCCACCTGTCCCCCACCTGTCCCACACATGTCCCTCACCTGTCCCACCTGTCCCACCTGTCCCTCACCTGTCCCTCACCTGTCCTCCACCTGTCCCCACCTGTCCCCTCACCTGTCCCACCTGTCCCTGTCCCCACCTGTCCCACCTGTCCCTCACCTGTCCCTGTCCCCACCTGTCCCTCACCTGTCCCTGTCCCCACCTGTCCCTCACCTGTCCCTCACCTGTCCTCCACCTGTCCCTCACCTGTTCCTGTCCCACCTGTCCCCCACCTGTCCCACCTGTCCCACCTGTCCCCACCTGTCCCACCTGTCCCTCACCTGTCCCACCTGTCCCACCTGTCCCTCACCTGTCCCACCTGTCCCTCACCTGTCCCTCACCTGTCCCCACCTGTCCCTGTCCCTCACCTGTCCCCTCACCTGTCCCCTCACCTGTCCCACCTGTCCCTCACCTGTCTCTCACCTGTCCCCTCACCTGTCCCACCTGTCCCACCTGTCCCACCTGTCCCTCACCTGTCCCACCTGTCCCACCTGTCCCTCACCTGTCCCACCTGTCCCACCTGTCCCTCACCTGTCCCACCTGTCCCCTCACCTGTCCCACCTGTCCCTCACCTGTCCCTCACCTGTCCCTCACCTGTCCCACCTGTCCCTGTCCCTCACCTGTCCCCTCACCTGTCCCCTCACCTGTCCCACCTGTCCCTCACCTGTCTCTCACCTGTCCCTCACCTGTCCCCTCACCTGTCCCTCACCTGTCCCCTCACCTGTCCCTCACCTGTCCCACCTGTCCCTCACCTGTCCCCACCTGTCCCACCTGTCCCTCACCTGTCCCTCACCTGTCCCTCACCTGTCCCACCTGTCCCTCACCTGTCCCTCACCTGTCTCACCTGTCCCTCACCTGTCCCACCTGTCCCACCTGTCCCTCACCTGTCCCTCACCTGTCCCACCTGTCCGGCAGGAGAAGGCCGACCTGGGTGAGGTGAATTTCTCCCTGTGTTACCTGCCCACGGCCGGGCGCCTGACGGTGACGGTGATCAGAGCCTGCAACCTGCGCGCCATGGACCTCACCGGATACTCAGGTGCGTCTCAGGTGTGCTCAGGTGTGTGACAGGTGTGTCATGGGGGGACAGGTGGGACATGGGGCCATGGACCTCACCGGATACTCAGGTGCGTCACGGGGGGGACAGGTGTGGGACAGGTGTGGGACAGGTGTGCTCAGGTGTGCTCAGGTGTGTCCCAGGTGTGCTCAGGTGTGTCCCAGGTGTGTCCCAGGTGTGCTCAGGTGTGCTCAGGTGTGTCCCAGGTGTGTCCCAGGTGTGCTCAGGTGTGTCCCAGGTGTGTCCCCAGGTGTGCTCAGGTGTGCTCAGGTGTGCTCAGGTGTGTCCCAGGTGTGTCCCAGGTGTGCTCAGGTGTGTCCCAGGTGTGTCCCAGGTGTGCTCAGGTGTGCTCAGGTGTGCTCAGGTGTGTCCCAGGTGTGCTCAGGTGTGTCCCAGGTGTGTCCCAGGTGTGCTCAGGTGTGCTCAGGTGTGTCCCAGGTGTGTCCCAGGTGTGCTCAGGTGTGTCCCAGGTGTGTCCCCAGGTGTGCTCAGGTGTGCTCAGGTGTGCTCAGGTGTGTCCCAGGTGTGTCCCAGGTGTGTCCCCAGGTGTGCTCAGGTGTGCTCAGGTGTGCTCAGGTGTGTCCCAGGTGTGTCCCAGGTGTGTCCCAGGTGTGTCCCAGGTGTGTCCCAGGTGTGCTCAGGTGTGTCACAGATGTGTCCCAAATGTGCTCAGGTGTGCTCAGGTGTGTCTCAGGTGTGCTCAGGTGTGTCACAGATGTGTCCCAAATGTGCTCAGGTGTGCTCAGGTGTGCTCAGGTGTGTCCCAGGTGTGTCCCAGGTGTGTCCCAGGTGTGTCCCAGGTGTGCTCAGGTGTGTCCCAGGTGTGTCCCAGGTGTGCTCAGGTGTGTCCCAGGTGTGTCCCAGGTGTGTCCCAGGTGTGTCCCAGGTGTGCTCAGGTGTGTCCCAGGTGTGTCCCAGGTGTGCTCAGGTGTGTCCCAGGTGTGTCCCAGGTGTGTCCCAGGTGTGTCCCAGGTGTGTCCCAGGTGTGCTCAGGTGTGTCCCAGGTGTGTCCCAGGTGTACTCAGGTGTGCTCAGGTGTGTCCCAGGTGTGTCCCAGGAGTGCTCAGGTGTGCTCAGGTGTGTCCCAGGTGTGTCCCAGGTGTGTCCCAGGTGTGTCCCAGGTGTGTCCCAGGTGTGTCCCAGGTGTGTCCCAGGTGTGCTCAGGTGTGTCCCAGGTGTGTCCCAGGTGTGTCCCAGGTGTGTCCCAGGTGTGTCCCAGGTGTGCTCAGGTGTGTCCCAGGTGTGTCCCAGGTGTGCTCAGGTGTGCTCAGGTGTGCTCAGGTGTGCTCAGGTGTGTCCCAGGTGTGTCCCAGGTGTGTCCCCAGGTGTGCTCAGGTGTGTCCCAGGTGTGCTCAGGTGTGTCTCAGGTGTGTCTCAGGTGTGTCCCAGGTGTGTCCCAGGTGTGTCCCAGGTGTGTCCCAGGTGTGCTCAGGTGTGTCCCAGGTGTGTCTCAGGTGTGTCCCAGGTGTGTCCCAGGTGTGCTCAGGTGTGTCCCAGGTGTGCTCAGGTGTGTCCCAGGTGTGCCAGGTGTGTCCCAGGTGTGCTCAGGTGTGTCCCAGGTGTGTCCCAGGTGTGCTCAGGTGTGTCCCAGGTGTGTCCCAGGTGTGTCTCAGGTGTGTCCCAGGTGTGCTCAGGTGTGCTCAGGTGTGTCCCAGGTGTGCCCAGGTGTGTCCCAGGTGTGTCCCAGGTGTGCTCAGGTGTGCTCAGGTGTGTCCCAGGTGTGTCCCAGGTGTGTCCCAGGTGTGCTCAGGTGTGCTCAGGTGTGTCCCAGGTGTTATTTGATCTCTAAGTCTGTTGGTTTTTTGGGGTCCCGTGGGTTATTATGGGATGTTTTAGGGTGCTCTGGGGGTGCTGTGGGGTTTTTGGGAGACCTGTGGGTTATTATGGGATGTCGTGGGGTGCCGTGGGTTATTATGGGATGTTTTGGGGTACCATGGGGTGTTATGGGGGCTGTTGGTTTTTTTGTGGGGTCTGTGGGATATTATGGGATGCCGTGGGGTTCTATGGGATGTTTTGGGGGTCTGTGGGTGTTTATGGGGTCTGTGGGTTATTATGGGATGCCGTGGGGTACCGTGGGGGTTTTTGGGGGGTCTGTGGGTTATTCTGGGATGTTTTGGGGGTCTGTGGAGTTTTTTGAGGGTCTGTGGGTTTTTATGGGATGCCATGAGGTTCTATGGGGTGTAATGGGGTCTGTGGGGTTTTTTTGGGGGTCTGTGGGTGTTTATGGGATGCCGAAGGATATTATGGGGTGCCGTGGGGTACCATGGGGAGTTTTTTGTGGGGTGCTGTGGGTTATTATGGGATGCCGTGGAGTTCTGTGGGGTTTTTTGGGGGTGCCGTGGGATATTATGGGATGTTTGGGGGATCTGTGGGGTTTTTGGGGGTTCTGTGGGTTATTATGGGATGTTTTAGGGTGCTATGGGGGTCTGTGGGGGTTTTTGAGGGTCTGTGGGTGTTTATGGGATGCCGTGGGGTACCGTGGGTTATTATGGGATGTTTTGGGGTTCTATGGGGTCTGTGGGTGTTTTTGGGGTTCTGTGGGTTATTATGGGATGCCGCAGGGTTCTATGGGGTTCTATCGGGTCTGTGGGGTTTTTTTTGGGGCACCGTGGGATCTTATGGGATGCCGTGGGGTGCTACGGGGTGCTGTGGGGTCTGTGGGGTTCTATGGGGTCTGTGGGGTTTTTTGGGCTTTTTTTTGTGGAGTTCTGTGGTTTATTATGGGATGCCGTGGGGTGCCGTGGGTTATTATGGGATGTTTATGGGGTCTGTGGGTTATTATGGGATGTTTTGGGGTTCTGTGGGGTTCTATGGGGTCTGTGGGGTTTTTTGGGGGCGCCGTGGGTTATTATGGGATGTTTGGGGTGCTGTGGGGTTTTTTTTGGGGTTCTGTGGGTTATTATGGGATGCTGCAGGGTTGTATGGGATGTTTTGGGGTGCTGTGGGGTTTTTTGGTGGCGCTGTGGGTTATTATGGGATGCCGTGGGGTGCTACGGGGTGCTGTGGGGTCTGTTGGATTTTTGGGGGTTTTTTTGTGGGGTCTGTGGGTTATTATGGGATGCCATGGGATGCCGTGGGTTATTATGGGATGTTTTGGGGTTCTATAGGGTGCTGTGGGGTTTTTTGGGGGCGCCATGGGTTATTATGGGATGCTGTGGGGTTCTATGGGGTGTTATGGGGTCTGTGGGGTTTTTCGGGGGTCTGTGGGTTATTATGGGGTCCCGTGGGTTATTATGGGATGTTTTGGGGGTCTGTGGGGTTTATGGGGTGCCGTGGGTTATTATGGGATGCCGTGGAGTTCTGTGGGGTTTTTTGGGGGTGCCGTGGGATATTATGGGATGTCTGGGGGGTCTGTGGGTGTTAATGGGATGCCATGGGGTACCGTGGGGTTTTTTGGGGTTCTGTGGGTTATTATGGGATGTTTTGGGGTTCTATGGGGTTTATGGGGTGCTGTGGGTTATTATGGGATGTTTTGGGGTGCCGTGGGTTATTCTGGGCTGCCCCGGGCTCGCCCCCTCCCCTCCCCTCCCCCCCCTGTGCAGACCCCTACGTCAAGGCCTCGCTGATGGCCGAGGGGCGGCGGCTGAAGAAGCGCAAGACGTCCATCAAGAAGAACACCCTGAACCCCAACTACAACGAGGCGCTGGTCTTCGACGTCCCCCACGAGAGCGTCCACCACGTCAGCCTGACCATCGCCGTCGTCGACTACGACTGGTGAGGGGGGCAGGGTGGGGAGGGGGCTGGGGAGGGGGTTTGGGGGGGTTTAGGGGGGGTTTGGGGTGGTTGGGGTGATCCCGAGGCAATGGGACATCCTGGGACACCCCCTGGTTGATGTTCTCCATGAGAACGTCACCATCACTGGTTTGAACTGGGGGGTCCTGGGGGGGTCTCTGGAGGAACTTTTGGGGTCTTTGAGAGGTCCTGAGGGGGATTTTGGGGTGTTTGGGGTCATCCCGGGGTGATGGGACATCCTGGGACACCCCCTGGTTGATGTTCTCCATGAGAACGTCAACGTTGTCACCATCACTGGTTTGAACTGGTTTGTACTGGTGGGTCCTGGGGGGGTCTCTGGAGGAACTTTTGTGGTCTTTGAGGGGTCCTGGAGGGGATTTTGGGGGGGTTTTGGGGGGTTTGGGGTCATCCCGGGGCAATGGGACACCCCACGTTTGATGTTCTCCGTGAGTACGTCACCATCACTGGTTTGAACTGGTTTGTACTGGGGCATCCTGGGGGGGTCTCTGGAGGAACTTTTGGGGTCTTTGAGGGGTCTTGGAGAGGATTTTGGGGGATTTTGGGGGGTTTGGGGGTGTTTGGGGTCATCCCGGGGCAATGGGACACCCCATGTTTGATGTTCTCCATGAGTACGTCAACACCATCACCATGGTTGGTCCAAACTGGTTTGTACTGGGGGGTCCTGGGGGGGGTCTCTGGAGGAACTTTTGGGGTCTTTGAGGGGTCCTGGAGAGGATTTTGGGGGTTTTGGGGTCATCCACGTATTTGGGGATACCCTGTATATGATGTCCTCCATGAGAATGTCAACGTTGCCACCATCACTGGTTTGAACTGGATTGTACTGGGGGGTCCTGAGGGGGTCTCTGGAAGAACTTTTGGGGTCTTTGAGGGGTTCTGGAGAGGATTTGGGGGGGATTTGGGGTGGTTGGGGTCATCCCGGGGCAATGGGACGGGATGATGTTCTCCATGAGAATGTCACCGTCACTGGTTTGAACTGGTTTGTACTGGTGGGTCCTGGGGGGCGTCTCTGGAGGAACTTTTGAGTTCTTTGAGAGGTTCTGGAGAGGATTTGGCGGGTTTTGGGGGTGGTTGGGGTCATTCTGAGGCAATGGGACATCCTGGGACACCCCGTGTTTGATGTTCTCCATGAGAACGTCACCATCACTGGTTTGAACTGGTTTGTACTGGGGGGGTCTCTGGAGGAACTTTTGGGGTCTTTGAGGGGTCCTGGAGAGGATTTGGGGGGGATTTGGGGTGTTTGGGGTCATCCCCATATTTGGGGACACCCCACGTTTGATGTTCTCCATGAGAACGGGGCCGAATTTGGGGTCGTTTTGGGGGATTTTGGGGTCCTGCAGAACAAGAATTTTTTGGGGGGATTTTTGGGTTTTTTGGGGTCCCCCTGACCCCTTGAACCCCCAAAATCATCGGGCACTCGGAATGATCAGGGCTGTGCCGTGTGGGCAGCGATGACAACGGGGCCGAATTTGGGGTCATTTCAGGGCATTTTGGGGTCCCTGCAGAACAAGAATTTTTTTGGGTATTTTGGGGGCGATTTTGGGGTTTTTTGGGGTCCCCCTGACCCCCCAGACCCCCCAAAGTCATCGGGCACAACGAGGTGATTGGGCTGTGCCACGTGGGCAGCGATGACAACTCTGGGGGGATTTTGGGGTCATTTTGGGGGATTTTGGGGTCCTGCAAACGGGGATTTTTTAGGGGGATTTTGGGAGTGATTTTGGGGTTTTTTGGGGTCCCCCTGACCCCCATGGACCCCCCAAAATCATCGGGCACGAGGAATGCTCGGGGCTGTGCTGCCTGGGCAACGATGACAACTCTGGGGGGATTTTGGGGTCATTTTGGGGTCATTTTGGGGGATTTTGGGGTCCTGCAAACCGGGGTTTTTTTGGGGTATTTTGGGGGTGATTTTGGGGTTTTTTGGGGTCCCCCTGACCCCTTGAACCCCCCAAATCATCGGGCACTCGGAGGTGATTGAGGCTGTGTCATGTGGGCAGCGATGACAACTTTGGGGGATTTTGGGGTCGTTTTGGGGAATTTTTGAGGATTTTGGGGTCCCTGCAAATGGGGATTTTTTGGGGTATTTTGGGGGCGATTTGGGTGGTTTTTGGGGGTTTCCCTGACCCCCCCAAAATCATCGGGCACAAGGAATGCTCGGGGCTGTGTCGTGTGGGCAGCGATGACAACTTTTGGGGATTTTGGGGTCATTTTGGGGTCATTTTGGGGTCATTTTGGGGAATTTTGGCGTTTTGGAGAACGGGGATTTTTTTGGGGGGGTATTTTGGGGGTGATTTTGGGGTTTTTTGGGGTCCCCCTGACCCCCTCAAAATCATCGGGCACTCGGAATGATCGGGGCTGTGTCGTGTGGGCAGCGATGACAACTTTTGGGGGATTTTGGGGTCATTTTGGGGAATTTTGGCGTTTTGGAGAACGGGGATTTTTTGGGGGGGTATTTTGGGGGGGATTTTGGGGTTTTTTGGGGTCCCCCTGACCTTTTGAACCCCCCAAAATCATCGGGCACAACGAGGTGATCGGGGCTGTGCCACGTGGGCAGCGATGACAACTCTGGAGGATTTTGGGGTCATTTTGGGGTCATTTCCGGGGATTTTGGGTCCTGCAGAATGGGGATTTTTGGGGGGATTTTGGGGGGGATTTTGGGGTTTTTTGGGGTCCCCCTGACGCCCCCAAAATCATCAGGCACTTGGAATGATCGGGGCTGTGCCGCCTGGGCAACGATGACAAAGGGGTCGAATTTGGGGTCGTTTTGGGGTCGTTTTGTGGAATTTTGGGGTCCTGCAAACCGGGTTTTTTAGGGGGATTTTGGGGGCGATTTTGGGGTTTTTTTGGGTCCCCCTGAACCCCCAAAATCATCGGGCACAAGGAATGATCGGGGCTGTGTCATGTGGGCAGTGATGACAACTTTTGGGGGATTTTGGGGTCATTTTGGGGGATTTTGGGGTTGTTTTGGGGCATTTTGGGATCCCTGCAAACCGGGTTTTTGGGGGGATTTTTTGGGGGATTTTGGGGTTTTTTGGGGTCCCCCTGACCCCTTGAACCCCCCAAAATCATCGGGCACTTGGAGGTGATCGGGCTGTGCTGCCTGGGCAGTGATGACAGCTTTTGGGGGATTTTGGGGTCATTTTGGGGTCTTTTTGGGGGATTTTTGGGGTCCCTGCAAACCGGGGATTTTTTGGGGGGATTTTGGGGTTTTTTGGGGTCCCCCTGACCCCCTCAAAATCATCAGGCACTTGGAATGATCGGGGCTGTGTCACCTGGGCAACGATGACAACTCTGGAGGATTTTGGGGTCATTTGGGGGTCATTTTCGGAGATTTTGGGTCCTGCAGATCACGGATTTTTGGGGGGATTTTGGGGGGGATTTTGGGTTTTTTTGGGGACCCCCTTGAACCCCCAAAATCATCGGGCACAACGAGGTGATCGGGTCTGTGCCTCCTGAGCAGCGATGACAACTTTTGGGGGATTTGGGGGGATTTTGGGGTCGTTTTGGGGGATTTTGGGATCCCTGAAAATGGGGTTTTTTGGGGTGATTTTGGGGGGGGATTTTGGGGTTTTTTGGGGTCCCCCTGAACCCCCAAAATCATCAGGCACGAGGAATGATCGGGGCTGTGTCGTGTGGGCAGCGATGACAACTTTTGGGGGATTTTGGGGTCGTTTTGGGGCATTTTGGGATCCCTGCAAACCGGGGTTTTTTTGGGGTATTTTGGGGGTGATTTTGGGGTTTTTTTGGGGTCCCCCTGACCCCTTGAACCCCCCAAATCATCGGGCTCTTGGAGGTGATCTGGCTGTGCCATGTGGGCAGCAATGACAACTTTTGGGGGATTTTGGGGTCATTTTGGGGGATTTTGGGGTCGTTTTGGGGGATTTTGGGTCCTGCAGAACACGGATTTTTGGGGGGATTTTTGGGGGGGATTTTGGGTTTTTTTGGGGTCCCCCTGAACCCCCAAAATCATCGGGCACTCGGAATGATCGGGGCTGTGCCGCGTGGGCAGCGATGACAACTTTTGGGGGATTTTGGGGTCATTTTGGGGTCATTTTGGGGCATTTTGGGACCCCTGCAAACCGGGTTTTTTTGGGGTATTTTGGGGGGGATTTGGGTTTTTTTTGGGGTCCCCCTGACCCCCATGGACCCCCCAAAAATCATCGGGCATGCAGAATGCTCGGGACTGTGTCACCTGGGCAGCAATGAAAACTTTTGGGGGATTTTGGGGTCATTTTGGGGGATTTTGGGGTCCTTGCAAACCGGGTTTTTTAGGGGTATTTTGGGGGTGATTTTGGGGTTTTTTGGGGTCCCCCTGACCCCCCCGGGCCCCCCAAAATCATTGGGCACTCGGAGGTGATCGGGGCTGCGCCACCTGAGCAGCGATGACAACTTTTGGGGTCATTTTGGGGTCATTTTGGGGTTGTTTTGGGGGATTTTGGGATCCCTGAAAATGGGGTTTTTTGGGGTGATTTTGGGGGGGGATTTTGGGGTTTTTTTGGGTCCCCCTGAACCCCCAAAATCATCAGGCACAAGGAATGATCGGGGCTGTGTTGTGTGGGCAGCGATGACAACTTTTGGGGATTTTGGGGTCATTTTGGGGTCATTTTGGGGTCATTTTGGGGGATTTTGGGATCCTTGCAAACCGGGTTTTTTAGGGGTATTTTGGGGGTGATTTGGGGGTTTTTTGGGGTCCCCCTGAACCCCCAAAATCATTGGGCACTCGGAGGTGATCAGGGCTGTGCCACCTGGGCAGCGATGACAGCTTTTGGGGATTTTGGGGTCATTTTGGGCAATTTTGGGGTCGTTTTGGGGGATTTTGGGGTTGTTTTGGGGCATTTTGGGATCCCTGCAAACCGGGGTTTTTTGGGGGTATTTTGGGGGTGATTTTGGGGTTTTTTGGGGTCCCCTTGACCCCCCGGGCCCCCCAAAATCATCGGGCACAACGAGGTGATCGGGGCTGTGCCACGTAGGCAGCAATGACAACTTTTGGGGTCATTTTGGGGTCATTTTGGGGTCGTTTTCGGGGATTTTGGGTCCTGCAGAACGGGGATTTTTGGGGGGATTTGGGGGTGGGGATTTTGGGGTTTTTTGGGGTCCCCCTGACCCCTCTGACCCCCCGAACCCCCCACCCCCGGCAGCATCGGGCACAACGAGGTGATCGGGCTGTGCCGCGTGGGCAGCGATGACCGTTTTTGGGGGATTTTGGGGTCATTTTGGGGTCATTTTGGGGCATTTTGGGATCCCCGCAAACCGAGATTTTTTTGGGGTATTTTGGGGGTGATTTTGGGGGTTTTTTGGGGTCCCCCTGACCCCCCTGCCCACCCCTTACCCCCGGCAGCATCGGGCACAACGAGGTGATCGGGCTGTGCCGCCTGAGCAGGATTTTGGGATTTTGGGGTCATTTTGGGGTCGTTTTGGGGCATTTTGGGGTCCTGCAGAACAGGGTTTTTTTGGGGAGTATTTTGGGGTGATTTTGGGGTTTTTTGGGGTCCCCCTGACCCCCCGAACCCCCCCCGGCAGCATCGGGCACAACGAGGTGATCGGGCTGTGCCGCGTGGGCAGCGACGCCGACGGCCCCGGGCGCGAGCACTGGGCGCAGATGTTGGCAAACCCCCGGAAACCCATCGAGCACTGGCACACCCTGGTGGAGGTCAGAGAGACCCCCGGGACCCCCTGAGACCCCCCGGGACCCCCTGAGACCCCCCGGGACCCCCTGAGACCCCTGGGACCCCCAGGGACCCCCCAAAACCCCCCGGGACCCCCCAAAACCCCACAGGAATCCATAGGGACCCACAGGGACCCCCAGATCCCATAAGGATCCCAAAGGGACCCCACAGGGCCACCCCAAACCCATCGAGCACTGGCACAGCCTGGTGGAGGTCAGAGAGACCCCCGGGACCCCCAGGGACCTCCTGAGACCCCCCGGGACCCCCTGAGACCCCCCGGGACCCCCCAAAACCCCTCGGGACCCCCAAAACCCCACAGGAATCCATAGGGACCCACAGGGACCCCCAGATCCCACAGAGACCCCACAGCACGGCCCCAAACCCATCGAGCACTGGCACAGCCTGGTGGAGGTCAGAGAGACCCCCGGGACCCCCAGGGACCCCCAAAACCCCCCGGGACCTCCTGAGACCCCCCAAAACCCCCCGGGACCCCCAAAACCCCACAGGAATCCACAGGGACCCCCAGATCCCACAGAGACCCCACAGGATGTCCCCAAACCCATCGAGCACTGGCACACCCTGGTGGAGGTCAGAGAGACCCCCGGGACCCCCTGAGACCCTCCGGGACCCCCAAAACCCCCCAGGACCCCCCAAAACCCCACAGGAATCCATAGGGACTCATAGGGACCCCCAGACCCTATAGAAACCCCACAGCACGGCCCCAAACCCATCGAGCACTGGCACAGCCTGGTGGAGGTCAGAGAGACCCCCCGGGACCCCCCGGGACCTCCCGGGACCCCCTGAGACCCCCGGGACCCCCCAAAACCCCAAAGGAATCCACAGGGACCCCCCAGGATCCCATAGAGACCCCCAGACCCCATAGGGACCCCACAGCACGGCCCCAAACCCATCGAGCACTGGCACAGCCTGGTGGAGGTCAGAGAGACCCCCGGGACCCTCCAGGACACCCTGGGACCCCCTGAGACCCCCCGGGACCCCCCAAAACCCCTCGGGACCCCCCAAAACCCCACAGGAATCCATAGGGACCCACAGGATCCCATAGAGACCCCACAGCACGGCCCCAAACCCATCGAGCACTGGCACAGCCTGGTGGAGGTCAGAGAGACCCCCGGGACCCCCTGAGACCCCCCGGGACCCCCCGGGACCCCCTGGGACCCCCAAAACCCCACAGGAATTCATAGGGACCCCCCAAAACCCCCCGGGACCCCCCAAAACTCCCAGGATCCCATAGAGACCCCCAGATCCCATAGAGACCCCACAGCACGGCCCCAAACCCATCGAGCACTGGCACACCCTGGTGGAGGTCAGAGAGACCCCCGGGACCCCCCGGGACCCCCCAAAACTCCCAGGATCCCCCAGGATCCCATAGAGACCCCCAGATCCCATAAGAGACTCCCGGGACCCCCCAGATCCCATCAGGATCCCACTGCGACCCCCCTGAACCCATAAGGACCCCACAGGTTCTATAGAAGACCCTGAGACCCCCAGAACCCCCCGGGACCCCCCCAGAACCCCCTGAGACCCCCCGGGACCCCCAAAACCCCACAGGAATCCACAGGGACCCCCAGGATCCCATAGAGACCCCCAGACCCCATAAGGATCCCATAGAGACCCCACAGGATGTCCCCAAACCCATCGAGCACTGGCACAGCCTGGTGGAGCTCAGAGAGACCCCCGGGACCCCCTGAGACCCCCCGGGACCCCCCAAAACTCCCAGGATCCCATAAGAGACCCCCAGGACCCCCCAAAACCCCCCGGAACCCCCCAAAATCCCATAAGGATCCCACAGAGACCCCACAGCACCGCCCCAAACCCATCGAGCACTGGCACAGCCTGGTGGAGGTCAGAGAGACCCCTGGGACCCCCTGGGACCCCCAAAACCCCCCGGGACCCCCCCCCAAAATCCCACAGGGACCCCCACGATCCCATTCCGTCCCATAGGGACCCCCCAGACCCCACAGAGACCCTCCCAGGATCCCATAGAGACCCCAAAACCCCTCGGGACGCCCCCCCCAGGATCCCACAGGGGACCCCTGGAAGCCGAAGGGGACCTCGGGATCCCTGACTCTGTCCCTCTGTCCCTCTGTCCGTCCGTCCGTCTGTCCGTCCCTCTGTCCCTCTCTGCCCGTGTCCCTCTGTCCCTGTGTCCATCCGTCCGTCTGTCCCCGTGTCCCTCTGTCCCTGTCCCTGTGTCCCTCTGTCTGTCTGTCCCCGTGTCCGTCTGTCCCCGTGTCCCTCTGTCCCTGTCCCTGTGTCCCTCTGTCTGTCTGTCCCCGTGTCCGTCTGTCCCTGTGTCCCTGCGTCCCTGTGTCCGTCTGTCCCTGTCCTGCCCATCCCTGTGTCCGTCTGTCCGTCTGTCCCTGTGTCCGTCTGTCCCTGTCCTGTCCATCCCCGTGTCCCTCTGTCCGTCTGTCCCTGTGTCCGTCCATCACTGTCGCCTTGTCCGTCTGTCCCTCTGTCTCTGTCCCTGCGTCCCTCTGTCCGTCTGTCCCTCTGTCCCTCTGTCCGTCTGTCCTTCTGTCCGTCCCTCTGTCCCTCTGTCCGTCTGTCCTTCTGTCCGTCCCTCTGTCCCTCTCTGCCCGTGTCCCTCTGTCCCTGTGTCCCTCTGTCCGTCTGTCCCCGTCACTCTCCCTGTGTCCGTCTGTGTCTCTGTCTGACCCTGTGTCCGTCTGTCCCTGTGTCTGTGTGTCCCCATGTCCCTCTGTCCCTGTCCTGTCCATCCCCGTGTCCCTGTGTCCGTCTGTCCCTGTCCCTGTCCACGTGTCTGTCTCTCATGTGTCCCTCTGTCCCTGTGTCCCTCTGTCTGTCTGTGTCCCTGTGTCTGTCTGTCCCCGTGTCCATCTGTCCCTGTCCTGTCCATCCCCATGTCCCTCTGTCCGTCTGTCCCCGTGTCCGTCCATCACTGCCGCCTTGTCCGTCTGTCCGTCTGTCCCTCTGTCTCTGTCCCTGTGTCCGTCTCTGCCCCTGTCCCTGCGTCCCTCTGTCCCTCTGTCCGTGTGCCCGTCCATCGCTGTCCGTCTGTCCGTGTGTCCGTCTGTCCCTGTCATGTCCGTCCCCGTGTCCCTGTGTCCCTCTGTCCGTCTGTCCCTGTGTCTCTCTCCCTGTGTGTCCGTCTGTCCCTGTGTGTCCGTCTGTCCCCGTGTCCATCCATCACTGTCGCCGTGTCCGTCTGTCCCTCTGTCTCTGTCCCTGTGTCCGTCTGTCCCCGTCACTCTCCCTGTGTCCATCTGTCCATGTGTCCCTGTCCGTGTGTCCGTCCGTCCCTGTGCGCACGTCTGTCTCTCCATGTGTCCGTGTGTCCCCGTGTCCGTGTGTCCGTGTGTCCGTCTGTCCGTGTGTCCGTCTGTCTTGTCCCTGTCCCTCTGTCCCCTCTGTCCATCTGTCCATTCCCCGTGTCCCTGTGTCCCTCTGTCCGTGTGTCCGTCTGTCCCCGTCACTCTCCCTGTGTCCGTCTGTGTCTCTGTCTGACCCTGTGTCCGTCTGTCCCTGTGTCTGTGTGTCCCCATGTCCCTCTGTCCCTGTCCTGTCCATCCCCGTGTCCCTGTGTCCCTGTGTCCGTCTGTCCCTGTCCCTGTCCACGTGTCTGTCTCTCATGTGTCCCTCTGTCCCTGTGTCCCTCTGTCTGTCTGTCCCCGTGTCCGTCTGTCCCTCTGTCCCTCTGTCTCTGTCCCTGTGTCTGTCTGTCCATCCCTGGGTCCCCCTGTCCCTGTGTCCATCTGTCCGTGTGTCTGTCCATCCCTGTCCGCGTGTCCCTGTGTCCGTCTATCCATCTGTCCCTGTGTGTCCCTCTGTCCCCGTGTCCGTCCATCACTGTCACCGTGTCCGTCTGTCCCTCTGTCCCTCTCTGTCCCTGTGTCCGTGTGTCCCTGTCCTGTCCATCCCCGTGTCCCTGTGTCCATCTGTCCCTGTGTCCGTCTGTCCATCCCCGTGTCCGTCTGTCCGTCCGTCCCCAGGAGAAGGCTCTGACCAAGGGGACCCCGCGGGACAAACCCGCCCTGGGGGAGGGGCTGGGCCCCCACTGAGAGTGAGAGACTGGGAGGGACTGGGATGGACTGGGAGGGACTGGGAGAGACTGGGATGGACTGGGAGGGACTGGGAGGGAACTGGGAGGGACTGGGAGGGAACTGGGATGGACTGGGATGGACTGGGAGGGACTGGGATGGACTGGGAGGGACTGGGGGGGAACTGGGAGGGACTGGGAGGGAACTGGGATGGACTGGGAGGGAACTGGGATGGACTGGGATGGACTGGGAGGGACTGGGAGGGAACTGGGAGGGAACTGGGAGGGAACTGGGATGGACTGGGATGGACTGGGATGGACTGGGATGGACTGGGATGAACTGGGAGGGACTGGGAGGGAACTGGGAGGGAACTGGGAGGGACTGGGAGGGAACTGGGAGGGACTGGGAGGGACTGGGAGGGAACTGGGAGGGACTGGGATGGACTGGGATGGACTGGGATGGACTGGGATGAACTGGGAGGGAACTGGGATGGACTGGGATGAACTGGGAGGGAACTGGGATGGACTGGGAGGGACTGGGATGAACTGGGATGGACTGGGAGGGACTGGGAGGGAACTGGGAGGGAACTGGGAGGGAACTGGGATGGACTGGGATGGACTGGGAGGGAACTGGGAGGGAACTGGGAGGGACTGGGAGGGACTGGGAGGGACTGGGATGGACTGGGATGGACTGGGAGGGATTGGGAGGGAACTGGGATGGACTGGGAGGGACTGGGATGGACTGGGATGGACTGGGATGGACTGGGAGGGACTGGGGGGAACTGGGATGGACTGGGAGGGACTGGGATGGACTGGGAGGGAACTGGGAGGGACTGGGGGGGACTGGGATGGACTGGGAGGGACTGGGGAGGACTGGGAGGGAACTGGGAGGGACTGGGAGGGACTGGGAGGGAACTGGGAGGGACTGGGAGGGAACTGGGAGGGAACTGGGAGGGACTGGGAGGGAACTGGGAGGGAACTGGGAGGGACTGGGAGGGAACTGGGAGGGACTGGGAGGAACTGGGATGGACTGGGAGGGACTGGGATGGACTGGGAGGGAACTGGGAGGGACTGGGAGGGAACTGGGAGGGAACTGGGATGGACTGGGAGGGAACTGGGAGGGAACTGGGATGGACTGGGATGGACTGGGATGGACTGGGAGGGAACTGGGAGGGAACTGGGATGGACTGGGAGGGAACTGGGGGGGAACTGGGAGGGAACTGGGAGTTCACATTTCCATACTGGTCCATACCGGTCTATACTGGTTTATACTGGTCCATAATGGTCCGTACTGGTCCATACTGGTTTATACTGGTCCATAATGGTCCATACTGGTCCGTACTGGTCCGTACTGGTTCATACCGGTCCATACCGGTCTATACCGGTCCATACCGGTCCATACTGGTCTGTACCGATCCATACTGGTCCATACTGGTTTATACTGGTCCATACCGGTCCATACTGGTCTGTACCGATCCATACTGGTCCATGCCAGTCCTTACCGGTCCATACTGGTCCATATTGGTTTATACTGGTCTGTACCAGTCTATACTTTGTTTATACTGGTCCGTACCGGTCTATACTGGTTTATACTGGTCCATACCGCTCCGTACTGGTCCATACTGGTCCATACTGGTCCATATTGGTCTGTACCAGTCTATACTGGTCCATACTGGTCCATACCGGTCTATACTGGTTTATACTGGTCCATACTGGTCCATACTGGTCCATATTGGTCTGTACCAGTCTATACTGGTCCATACCAGTCCATACCGGTCCATACTGGTCCATACTGGTTTATACTGGTCCATACTGGTCCCGTCTCTCCGCAGGTGCCGCCGCCGGGGCTCCGAAGCCATGGGGGGCCCCCCCGGCCCCCCCCCCACTGTGAACCCCCAAACCCGGGGGGGGCGGGGGGGGGGGGAGGGGCACCGGGACCCCCCCCCCGAGTTCGGGTTTTGGGGGGAACCCAAATCCCCCCCCCCCCAAAAAAACAAAAATGGGCTCCCCCACCCCCCCCTCCCATCCCCCACCCACCCCCCCCGTGTGTGTCACGTGATCGTCGTGGGGGGGGCGCCCCCCAAAAAAGGGACCCCAAAAAGGGGACCCCAAAAAGGACATTGGGGTGTCCCCGACTCCCCCCAAAAAAGGGACCCTAAAAAAGGGACCCCAAAAAGGGACCCCAAAAATGGGACCTTGGGGACCCCAAAAATGGGACCCCAAAAATGGGACCCCAAAAATGGGACCTTGGGGACCCCAAAAAGGGACCCCAAAAATGGGACCCAAAAATGGGACCCCAAAAATGGAATCTTGGGGACCCCAAAAAGGACATTGGGGTGTCCCCGACTCCCCCAAAAAAGGGACCCTAAAAAAGGGACCCCAAAAAGGGACCCCAAAAATGGGACCTTGGGGACCCCAAAAATGGGACCCCAAAAATGGGACCCCAAAAATGGGACCCCAAAAATGGGACCTTGGGGACCCCAAAAATGGGACCCCAAAAATGGGACCCCAAAAATGGGACCCCAAAAATGGGACCCCAAAAATGGGACCTTGGGGACCCCAAAAAGGGACCCCAAAAAGGGACCCCAAAAAGGGACCCCAAAAATGGGACCCCAAAAATGGGACCCCAAAAATGGAACCTTGGGAACCCCAAAAAAGGGACCCCAAAAATGGGACCCCAAAATGGAACCTTGGGGACCCCAAAAATGGGGGGAGACCCCAAAAAGGGACCCCAAAAAAGGGACCCCAAAAATGGGACCCCAAAATGGGACCCCAAAAATGGAATCTTGGGGACCCCAAAAAGGACATTGGGGTGTCCCCGACCCCCCCCAAAAAAGGGACCCCAAAAATGGACCCCAAAAATGGGACCCCAAAAATGGGACCCCAAAAAAGGGACCCCAGAAATGGGACCTTGGGTGTCCCCGACCCCCCCCCCCCAAAAAAGGGATCCCAAAAAGGGACCGGGGGGACCCCAAAAAGGGTCCTTGGGGTGTCCCCCCCAAAAAAAAGGGACCCCAAAAAGGACTTTGGGGTCTCCCCCTCCCCAAATAGGGACCCCAAAAAAGGGACCCCAAATAGGGACCTGGGGGTCTCTCCCCCCCAAAAAAGGGGGACCCAAAAAAGGACTTCGGGGTGTCCCCGACCCCCCCCCAAAAAAGGACCCCAAAAAAGGGGACCCCAAAAATGGGACCTTGGGGACCCCAAAATGGGACTCCAAAAAAGGGACCCCAAAAAAGGGACCGGTGGGACCCCCAAAAGGGTCCTTGGGGTGTCCCCCCCAAAAAAGGGACCCCAAAAAGGACTTTGGGGTCTCCCCCTCCCCAAATAGGGACCCCAAAAGGGGCCTGGGGGACCCCAAAATGACCCCGGGGTTGTCCCTTGTCCTCCCCCCCCCAAAAAGGGACCCCACAAAGGACTTTGGGGTCTCCCCCCCAAATAGGGACCCCAAAAAGGGACCCCAAAAGAGACCTGGGGGTCTCTCCCCCCAAAAAAAAGGGGGACCCCAAAAAGGACTTCGGGGTGTCCCCGACCCCCCCGCAAAAAAGGACCCCAAAAATGGGACCTTGGGGACCCCAAAATGGGACTCCAAAAAAGGGACCCCAAAAAAGGGACCGGTGGGACCCCAAAAAGGGTCCTTGGGGTGTCCCCGACCCCCCCCCCAAAAAAGGGACCCCCAAAAAAGGGACCGGTGGGACCCCAAAAAGGGTCCTTGGGGTGTCCCCCCCAAAAAAAGGGACCCCAAAAAGGACTTTGGGGTCTCCCCCTCCCCAAATAGGGACCCCAAAAATGGGACCCCAAATAGGGACCTGGGGGTCTCTCCCCCCCCCAAAAAGGGACCCCAAAATGACCCCGGGGTTGTCCCTTGTCCTCCCCCCCCAAAAAAGGGACCCCACAAAGGTCTTTGGGGTCTCCCCCCAAAAAAGGGGGACCCAAAAAGGGACCTCAGGGTGTCCCCTCCCCCCAAAAAAGAGACCCCAAAAAGGGACCCCAAAAGGGACCTGGGGGTCTCTCCCCCCCCAAAAAGGGGGACCCCAAAAAGGACATTGGGGTGTCCCCGACCCCCCCCAAAAAAGGGACCCCAAAAAAGGGGACCCCAAAAATGGGACCTTGGGGACCCCAAAATGGGACTCCAAAAAAGGGACCCCAAAAAGGACTTTGGGGTCTCCCCTTCCCCAAATAGGGACCCCAAAAAAGGGACCCCAAAAAGGACCCCGGGATTGTCCCTTGTCCCCCCCCCTCCCAAAATGACCCCGGGGACCCCAAAAAGGGACCTTGGGGACCCCAAAATGACCCCGGGGACCCCAAAATGACCCCGGGGACCCCAAAAAGGGACCTTGGGGACCCCAAAATGACCTCGGGGACCCCAAAAAGCGACCGGGGGGACCCCAAAATGACCTCGGGGGACCCCAAAAAGGGACCTCGAGGACCCCAAAATAACCTCGGGGGACCCCAAAATGACCTCGGGGACCCCAAAAGGGACCTCGGGGACCCCAAAAAGATCTCGGGGACCCCAGAAGAACCCCGGGGACCCCAAAATGACCTCGGGGGACCCCAAAATGACCCCGGGGACCCCAAAAAGGGACCTTGGGGACCCAAAAAGGGCCTTGGGGACCCCAAAATGACCTCGGGGGACCCCAAAATGACCCCGGGGACCCCAAAATTTTGTCGCCGCCCCCCCCCCGCGTGTGTCACCCCCCCCCCCCCCCGAACACCCGCGCCCCTCCCCCCCCGTGTTTGTTTGTCCCCAAAGGGGGCCCGCGGACCCCCCAATGTCCCCCCCGTGTCCCCCCCGTGTCCCCCCAATGTCCCCCCAATGTCCCCCCGTGTCACCCCCGTGTCCCCCCCGTGTCACCCCCGTGTCACCCCAATGTCCCCCCCGTGTCCCCCCCGTGTCACCCCCGTGTCACCCCCGTGTCCCCCCCGTGTCCCCCCCGTGTCACCCCAATGTCCCCCCCGTGTCCCCCCCCGTGTCCCCCCCGTGTCCCCGCTGTCCCCTCCCCCGCTGTCTGTCCGTCCGGGGCCGGGGGGGTCCCAAAGCCATAAAAGCCCCCCCAGGAATAAAAACCCCCCCAGAGCCACCCGGGCCTCGTCAGTGAGGGGACAGCGGGGGGGACATTGGGGACATTGGGGGGAGATTGGGGACATTGGGGACATTGGGGACATGGGGGACAGCGGGGACATGGGGGACATTGGGGACATTGGGGGGAGATTGGGGACATTGGGGGGAGATTGGGGACATTGGGGACATTGGGGACACTGAGGGGGACATTGGTGGGGGACACTGAGGGGACACTGAGGGGACATTGGGGACATTGGGGGGACAGGGAGGGGACAGGGAGGGGACATTGGGGACAGGGAGGGGACAGAGAACAGACACTGAGGGGACAGAGAGGGGACAGGGTGGGGACATCGAGGGGTTGGGGACATTGGGGACATTGGGGACATTAGGGACATTGGGGACATTGGGGAGATTGGGGACACTGAGGGGACAGTGAGGGGACAGAGAGGGGACATTGGAGACACTGAGGGGATGGGGGGACACTGAGGGGACATTGGGGACACTGAGGGGACAGGGAGGGGACACTGAGGGACAGAGAGGGGACACTGAGGGGACAGGGAGGGGACATTGTGGGACACGGGGGTACATTGGGGACATTGGAGACACTGAGGGGACAGAGAGGGGACACTGAGAGGACATTGGGGACAGGGAGGGGACACGGGGGGGACAGGGAGGGGTCATTGGGACACTGAGGGGGGAGGGTGTCATTGGGGACATTGAGGACATAGAGAGGACAGAGAGAGGACACTGAGGGGACGGGGAGGGGACAATGAGGGGACATTGTGGACACTGAGGGGACAGAGAGGGGACAGGGTGGGGACATCAGGGGGTTGGGGACATTGGGAGGAGTTGGGGACATTTGGGAGGATTGGGGGACTCGGGGTCATCAGGGGGTTGGACATTGGGGACACTGGGGGGACAGGGGGACACGGACGGGACATTGGGGGGTTTTGGGGACATTTCAGCTTTGGGGACATCGGGGACAGCGGGGAGTTGGGGACACTGAGGGGGGGTTGGGGACATTGGGGACACTGGGGGGGGGGTTGGGGACATTGGGGACACTGAGGGGGGTTGGGGACATTGGGGACACTGGGGACATCGAGGACATCGGGGACATTTCAGGTTTGGGGACCCTGGGGGGGGGTTTGGGGACATCGGGGACATTGAGGACATTGCGGGGGTTGGGGACATCGGGGACACGGAGGGGACATTGGGGGATTTGGGGACATTGGGGGATTTGGGGACTTTGGGGACATTTTGGGGACATTGGGGGATTTGGGGACTTTGGGGACATTTTGGGGACATTGGGGACAGGGGCGCGCGGGGGGCGGGGGTTTTGGGGGGCGCGCGCGGGGGGCGGGGCCGGAGTTGTCCCCGCCCCCGTCCCCTCCTGTCCCCCCCTCCCCAGCCCCGCCCCCTCCCCCGCCCCCCGGAGCCGCCGAGCGGAGCCGAACGGAGCCGAACGGAGCCGAGCGGAGCCGAACGGAGCCGAACCCGCGGCCGAGCGCGCCCGAACCGGAGCCGAACTCGCGGCCGAACGGCGCCGAGCGCACCCGAACCGCGCCGAAGCGGAGCCGAACCGAGCCCGAGTGCAGCCGAACCGAGCCCGAGCGCGGCCGAACCGAGCCCGAGCGCGGCCGAACCCAGCCCGAGCGCAGCCGAACCGAGCCCGAGCGCGGCCGAACGGGGTCGAAGCCCCCCGAAGCCGTGCCGAACCCTCCCGAAGCCGTGCCGAAGCCCCCCGAAGGGGTTCCGAACCCTCCCGAAGGGGTTCCGAACCCCTCCGAAGCCGTGCCGAAGCCCCCCGAAGCCGTTCCGAACCCTCCCGAAGCGGTGCCGAACCCTCCCGAAGCGGTGCCGAACCCTCCCGAAGCAGAGCCGAACCCTCCCGAAGGGGTTCCGAACCCTCCCGAAGCGGAGCCGAACCCTCCCGAAGCGGAGCCGAACCCCCCCGAAGCCGTGCCGAACCCACCCGAAGCGGTTCCGAAGCCCCCGAAGCCGTTCCGAACCCTCCCGAAGCGGTGCCGAACCCTCCCGAAGCCGTTCCGAACCCTCCCGAAGCCGTTCCGAACCCTCCCGAAGCGGTTCCGAAGCCCCCCGAAGCCGTTCCGAACCCTCCCGAAGCCGTTCCGAACCCTCCCGAAGCGGTTCCGAAGCCCCCCGAAGCAGAGCCGAACCCTCCCGAAGCCGTGCCGAACCCTCCCGAAGCGGAGCCGAACCCCTCCGAAGGGGTTCCGAAGCCCCCCGAAGCCGTGCCGAAGCCCCCCCGAAGCGGAGCCGAACCCTCCCGAAGCGGTTCCGAAGCCCCCCGAAGCGGGTTCCGAACCCTCCCGAAGCCGTGCCGAACCCCTCCGAAGCGGAGCCGAACCCTCCCGAAGGGGTTCCGAACCCCCCCGAAGCGGAGCCGAGCGGAGCCGAGCGCGGGCGGGGCGCGGGGCCCCGCGGCCGCTGGAGCGATGCTGAGGCCCGGCCCGGTGAGTGCGACCCCCCCACCCCCACCCCTCCCAGTAACCCCCACCCCCCCTCCCAGTTCGGACCAGTAACCCCCAACCCCCCCCTCCCAGTGAGGAGCCGCCCCTCCCCCCTCCCCTCCAGCGCGGACGCGGCATCCCCGCATCCCTCCCAGTATGGACCAGTCCCGCCCAGTATGGACCAGTATGGACCCGGCATCCCTCCCAGTACGGACCCGGCATCCCTCCCAGTATGGACCAGTCCCTCCCAGTATGGACCCGGCATCCCTCCCAGTATGGACCCGGCATCCCTCCCAGTACGGACCAGTCCCCTCCCAGTATGGACCCGGCATCCCTCCCAGTATGGACCCGGCATCCCTCCCAGTACGGACCAGTCCCTGCCAGTACGGACCCGCATCCCTCCCAGTATGAACAGTACGGACCAGTCCCTCCCAGTACGGACCAGTATGGACCCGGCATCCCTGCATCCCTCCCAGTATGGACCAGTCCCTCCCAGTCCCTCCCAGTACGGACCCGGCATCCCTCCCAGTACCGACCAGTATGGACCCGGCATCCCTCCCAGTATGGACCCGGCATCCCTCCCAGTCCCTCCCAGTCCCTCCCAGTATGGACCAGTACGGACCCGGCATCCCTCCCAGTATGGACCAGTCCCTCCCAGTCCCTCCCAGTATGGACCAGTACGGACCCGGCATCCCGCATCCCTCCCAGTTCGGACCCGGCTCGTTTTGGGGGTCCCCGATTTTGGGGGGAGGTCCCAATTTTGGGGTGGGGGGAGGGGTGTCTGTGGGGTCCTTTCAGGGGAGTCACTTTGGGGGGCGCCGTTTTTGGGGGGGTCCTTTTTGGGGTCCCAAATTTTTTGGGGCGTTTGTGGGGTGGATTTGGGGGTCCCCGATTTTGGGGGTCTCAAATGTTTGGGGCGTTTTAAGGGGTGGATTTGAGATCCTCGTTTTTGGGGGTCCCAAATTTTGGGGGGCGTTTGTGGGGTCTTTTTAGGGGAGTCACTTTGGGGGGCGTCGATTTATGGGGTGGATTTGGGGTCCCGTTTTTGGGGGGACCTTTTTGGGGGGTCCCAAATTTTTTGGGGGCGTTTTAAGGGGTGGATTTGGGGTCCTCGATTTTTGGGGCCTTTTTGGGGGGTCGCAAATTTTTTGGGGGGAGGGGTTAAGGGGTGAATTTGGGGTCCCAAATTTTTGGGGGCGTTTTAAGGGGTGGATTTGGGATCCTCGTTTTGGGGGGGTCCCAAATTTTTGGGGGCGTTTGTGGGGTGGATTTGGGGGTCCCCGATTTTTTGGGGGGGCCTTTTTGGCGGGTCCCAAATTTTTTGGGGCGTTTTACGGGGTGGATTTGGGATCCTCGTTTTTGGGGAGTCCCAAATTTTTTTGGGGGGGGGTCTGTGGAGTCCTTTTAGCGGACTCACTTTGGGAGTCCCAAATTTTTTTGGTTCCAAAATTTTTGTGGGGTGGATTTGGGGGGGTCCCCGTTTTTGGGGGTCCCAAATCTCTGGGAGGGGTTAAGGGGTGGATTTGGGGGTCCCCGATTTTGGGGGTCTCAAATGTTTGGGGGGCGTTTGTGGGGTGGATTTGGGATCCTCTTTTTGGGGGGGTCCCAATCTTTTTTGGGGGAGTCTGTGGGGTCGTTTCAGGGGAGTCACTTTGGGGGCGCCGGTTTATGGGGTGGATTTGGGGGTCTCCGTTTTTGGGGGTCCCAAATTTTTGGGGGCGTTTTAAGGGGTGGATTTGGGGGTCCCGATTTTTTGGGGGGCCTTTTTGGGGGTCCCAAATTTTTTGGGGGCGTTTTAAGGGGTGGATTTGGGGGTCTCCGATTTTGGGGCATCCCGATTTTGGGGGGAGTTTAAGGAGTGAATTTGGGGTCCCCATTTTGGGGGTCCCCGATTTTTGGGGGGTGTCTGTGGGGTCGTTTCAGGGGAGTCACTTTGGGGGGCGCCGTTTTAACGGGGTGGATTTGGAGGTCCCGATTTTTGGGGGGGCCTTTTTGGGGGTCCCAAATTTTTTGGGGCATTTTAAGGGGTGGATTTGGGATCCTCGTTTTTGGGGGTCCCAAATCTCTGGGGGGCTTTGTGGGGTGGATTTGGGGGTCCCCGTTTTGGGGGTCCCAAATTTTGGGGGGCGTTTGTGGGTCGTTTCAGTGGAGTCACTTTGGGGGACACCGTTTTACGGGTGGATTTGGGGGTCCCCGATTTTTGGGGCCTTTTTGGGGGTCGCAAATTTTTTTGGGGGCGGGGTTAAGGGGTGAATTTGGGGTCCCCGTTTTTGGGGGTCCCAAATTTTTTGGGGCGTTTTACGGGGTGGATTTGGGGGTCCCCGATTTTGGGGGTCTCAAATGTTTGGGGTGTTTAAGGGGGTGGATTTGGGATCCTCGTTTTTGGGGGAGTCCCAAATTTTTTTGGGGGGGGGTCTGTGGAGTCCTTTTAGCGGACTCACTTTGGGAGTCCCAAATTTTTTTGGTTCCAAAATTTTTGTGGGGTGGATTTGGGGGGTCCCCGTTTTTTGGGGGGTCCCAAATCTCTGGGAGGGGTTAAGGGGTGGATTTGGGGGTCTTCGATTTTGGGGGGAGTTTGTGGGGTCCTTTTAGGGGAGTCACTTTGGGGGGCGTCGTTTTATGGGGTGGATTTGGGGGTCCCCGATTTTTTGGGGGGCCTTTTTGGGGGTCCCAAATTTTTTGGGGGCGTTTTAAGGGGTGGATTTGGGGGTCTCCGATTTTGGGGCATCCCGATTTTGGGGGGAGTTTAAGGAGTGAATTTGGGGTCCCCATTTTGGGGGTCCCCGATTTTTGGGGGGTGTCTGTGGGGTCGTTTCAGGGGAGTCACTTTGGGGGGCGTCATTTTATGGGGTGGATTTGGGGTCCCCGATTTTTTGGGGGTCCCAAATTTTTGGGGGCGTTTTAAGGGGTGGATTTGGGGATCCTCGTTTTAGGGGGTCCCAAAATTTTGGGGGCATCTGTGGGGTGGATTTGGGATCTTCGTTTTTGGGGGGTCCCAAATTTTTTGGGGGCGTTTGTGGGGTCATTTCAGGGGAGTCACTTTGGGGGACGTCGTTTTATGGGGAGGATTTGGGGGTCCCCGATTTTTGGGGGGGGCCTTTTTGGGGGTCCCAAATTTTGGGGGGCGTTTTAAGGGGTGGATTTGGGGGTCTTCGATTTGGGGGGGTCCCAAATTTTTGGGGGGGGTTTGTGGGGTGGATTTGGGTCTTCGGTTTGGGGGGTCCTGATTTTGGGGGGAGTTTGTGGGATCCTTTTAGGGGAGTCCTTTTGGGGGTGGATTTGGGGTCCCGATTTTGGGGTCCCATTTTAGGGAGTCGTTTTTGTGGGGTCGTTTTGGGGTCTCAGTTTTGGGGTCCCAGTTTTGGGTCCCCGTTTTTGGGGTCCCAGTTTTGGGGTCAGCGTTTTGGGTTCCCCAAATTTGGAGTCTCAGTTTTGGGGTCTCATTTGGGGGGGGGGGGTGGCTTTGGGGTTCCCATTTTGGGGTCCCAAATTTGGGGGTCCCCGTTTTGGGGTCCCAGTTTTCCTGGGGTGGATTTGGGGTCCCAAAGTTGGGGTCTCAGTTTTGGGGTCCCCCCCCCCTCTCCCGCGGTTTTGGGGGGGGGGGCGTGGCCAGACCCCAAACCCCGACAGGGACCCCTGGGTGCGTGGGGGGGCTCACAGGTGTGCACAGGTGTGTGTACAGGTGTGTGTTGGTACAGGTGTGCACAGGTGTGTGAACAGGTGTGAACAGGTGTGCACAGGTGTGTGAACAGGTGTGCACAGGTGTGT
>WQNJ02000114.1:0-77095 GCA_016584745.2 Phylloscopus trochilus trochilus
GACAACTTCCCCGTGCTCCCACCACCCCTCCGTGACCCCACCTTCCAATTCCTCTCTCCAGAACCCACTTCTTCAGCGGCTACAGCCTCAAAGTCCCTGAGAACCCGATCCCCCCCGGCTCCTCCAGCACCTTCAAGTTCGCAAACCGCTCCTGGCTCTGGGGCTGTAACGGGGTCCTGGCCTTCGAGGCCGACACCTTCACCTTGGCCATCTACTTCTCCAACCCCATCGACTACAACCGCTTCTCGGGCGAGATGGGGCTGGAGCTGTCCCGGGACAGAGTTCATCGGGGGGACCTGGAGGGAGCCTACAGCCGCCTGGCCAGCAGCTCCTGCAGCTCCCAGGGCAGAAACTTCCTCATCCTCAAGGAAAACCAGGAGCAGGTCCAGCTGAGCGATGGCCCCGTCAAGGTGACGGCCACCATGCATGGAACCCAAATCACCGTCATCCACGTGGAGGTGGAGGAGCAGAGCAGCTCGGGCAGGGTAGAGACCTCTTGCCGACTAAGACACGTCCAGGAGAAGTGAGAACCTTCAGCGAGACCCCCGGACCCCAGAACCCTGCTGGCACCTCACCCAGGAAGGCTTTAGATGCATCCAGAACTCCGCAGAAGCTTCTAGAAATTTGTTGGCACCTCTGGAAGGGCTGGGACTCTTCCAGAAGGACCTTCAGCAGAACCTCTTGGGCAGCAGAAGAACCTCGGAGGAACCACTGGGGTGTTTGTGCACCCAGCTTTGGGATGTCCCAGTCCCTCCCTTGGAGCTCCTCAGATCTCTCTCTCGTTCCCTTTTTGCTTTTGCTCAGTAAAAGCCCTTTTTCCCTCACGTTTCCTGGGTTTTTCCTTATTTTCCTCCGTTTTCTCCCCTCACGTTTCCCGCTCTTTTTCTCCCCTCACGTTTCCCGCCCTTTTCTCCCCTCACGTTTCCCGCTCTTTTCTCCCTCACATTTCCCACCTTTTTTTCCTTTCATGTTTTCTGCCATTTTTACCTGCAGGTTTCCTGCCCATTTTTCCTCACGTTTCCTGGCTTTTTTCCTTGTTATTTTTCTCCATTTTCTCCCCTCATGTTTCTCACCAATTTTTCTCCCCTCACGTTTCCCGCCCTTTTTCTCCCCTCACGTTTCCCGCTCTTTTTCTCCCCTCACGTTTCCCTCCATTTTTCTCCCCTCACGTTTCCTGCCCTTTTTCTCCCCTCACATTTCCCGCTCTTTTCTCCCTCACGTTTTCCCGCCCTTTTCTCCCCTCACGTTTTCCCCCCCCTTTTTCTCCCCTCACCGCAATTTACAGAAAATCACCAAAAATATCACAAAAAAAAAATCCTTTTATTTCCAAAACTATTGAATATCCAAAATACAAAAGCGTATTCACAACCCCGTCCCATTCCCCACTTCGTATGGTAATTAGCAAAAAGGCAATTAAGCATGCGTGGTTTGTCCTTTGAAATGGGTCCCATTCAAGAGGAGGGGGGTTTAAAATGAGGAAGTAAAATGACTTTTCTGCCTTTTCAATGCAAATGTGACAAACGAGCTTGGTGGGACTCGGAATTTCCTTAAGGTTCCTGACTTTCAATGGGTTTCGGAGGATGGGAGTTTCTGTAATTACATAAAATATTAAAAAATATATAAAAATTATAATTTCTATCACTGACCCGTGTTCCTAAATTTATTTATCAGGCTCTCCGTTTCTCATTGCAAGCACAGTTGAGCAAACATCAAGTCGACGAGCCATCAGTTATTTAAAAGGAAATTTAACTCAAGCCTGGTTTCTCTTAACGAACTACAAAGCTTTTAATTAATCCCAGCAAAGCCTACCTCCAACTAAACCTTAACTTTTCTAAACCCCTTGATTCTTTGAAAGGATTTCAAAGGATATTCAGCTGAAGGTTCCTCTGGAAGAGTCCACAGCCCTTCCAGAGGCACCAGCAAGTTTCCAGAAGCTTCTGCGGGGTTCTGGGTGTGGTTAAAGCCTTCGTGGGTGAGGGGTGTTGGTGGGCAGGGGGTTCTGGGGGTCCAGGGCTGTCCACGAGGATCCTGCTGAAGGTTCTCACTTCTCATGGAGGCGGCTCGGTCGGCAAGAGGTCTCCTCCCCGTCTTCGCCATCCGAGCCGCTCTGCTCCTCCACCTCCACGCGGATGACGGCGTTTCGGATCCCGTGCATGGTGGCCATCACCTTGATGGGGCCGTTGCTCAGCTGGACCTGCTCCTGGTTTTCCTTGAGGATGACGGTGAGGAACGAGGCGTTTTCCAGCCGAGGAGCTGCGGGAGATGTTGACCAGGCGGCTGTAGGCGGCCTCCGGGTTCCCCTGTTGAACCTTCTCCCGGGACAGCTCCAGCCCCATCTCGCCCGAGAAGCGGTTGTAGTCGATGGGGTTGGAGAAGTAGATGGCCAAGGTGAAGGTGTCGGCCTCAAAGGCCAGGACCCCGTTACAGCCCCAAAACCAGGAGCTGTTTGCGAACTTGAAGGTGCTGGAGGAGCCGGGGGGGATGGAACTGTTGGGGGCATTGAGGCTGTAGCCGCTGAAGAAGTGGGGTTCTGGAGAGAGGAATTGGAAGGTGGGGTCACGGAGGGGTGGTGGGAGCACGGGAACTTGTCCACCCACCCCCTGGGAGGTGCAGGGACCTGGGAGATGATCCCAAGCTAGAGATGATCCCAGCCCAGGGATGGAGATCCCACCCCTGCACCCTGAGGTGCCCCCAGCCTCACCTGGGGTTCTTCAGAGTGATGTTCTGGGTGTTGTTGGAGATGTGGATCTCCACGAAGCGGCTGATGTTGAACCCCATCCTGGCTCAGGATCAGCTCTGGGATCTCCTCCTCAGCTCCAAGGTCTCCCCAGCTCTGGGCTCTCCTCAGCTCTGGGATCTCCTCAGCTCTGGGATCTCCTCAGCTCCAGGCTCTCCTCAGCTCTGGGATCTCCTCAGCTCCAAGGTCTCCCCAGCTCCGGGCTCTCCTCAGCTCCAAGGTCTCCCCAGCTCCGGGCTCTCCCCAGCTCCGGGCTCTCCTCAGCTCCAGGATCTCCTCAGCTCCGGGCTCTCCTCAGCTCTGGGCTCTCCCCAGCTCTGGGATCTCCTCAGCTCTGGGATCTCCTCAGCTCTGGGATCTCCTCCTCAGCTCTGGGCTCTCCCTGGCTCCAGACCCTTCTCCCTCCACTCCGAGGTCTCCTCCTCGGCACAGCCGGCACCGTTTCCTCCCTCAGAAACAACCAGCTCATGGTCCAAGTGGCCAAAGCCAGCAGGTGATTTCTCCGAAAGGAGCTGATTTCTCCAAGAGGAGATGATTTCTCGGAAAGGAGAGCTTTGGCTTTCACTGGGGAATTACCAGCCCCCCTTCCTTCCCACTGAACTTTGGCACAGTTACAGAATTCCCTGGGAACGGACCCAAAACTTCCTGGAACTTTGAAGTCGCCGGTCCCCGCCTTGGGAGGGGCGCACCTGGCGCAGGTACCTGGGAGTGCAATCCTGGGCTGGAATTCGGGGAAATTTGGGCAAAACTGAGCAGAAATGGGCAGGAAGGGTGGGAAATCTCCAAACCCAGAGGGGGTTTTGGGGTTGTTCCAGCCGCAGTTGGGAGGAGTCGTCGGCCCTATGGAGAGAAAGTGGGAACTTTTGGGGCGAACCCCAAAGTTGTGGTGCCCAGGAGAGTGTGGGGAAGGGGAACTGAGGATCCGTCCCCATGGCCCTCCAACGGGGTGGGACCCTCAGGGCTGAGGAGATCCCGGAGGTGAGGAGGAGATCCCAGAGCTGAGGAGATCCCAGAGCTGATCCTGAGCCAGGATGGTGTTGAACATCACTCAACTTCGTGGAGATCCACATCTCCAACAAGACTCAGAACATCACTCTGAAGAACCCCAGGTGAGCCTGGGGCACCTCGAGGTGCAGGGGTGGGATCTCCATCCCGGGCAGGGGTCATCCCTGGGTTGGGATCATCTCCCAGGTCCCTGCACCTCCCAGGGGTGGGTGGGACAACTTCCCCATGCTCCCACCACCCCTCCGTGACCCCACCTTCCAATTCCTCTCTCCAGCTCTCAACACCCAGAACCCCTGCCAACCCACCCCCAGGAAGGCTTAAAAGACATCCAGAACCCCACAGAAGCTTCTAGAGACTTGCCAGTGCCTCTGGAAGGCAGCACACCCTTCCAGAAGAACCTCCAGCTCCATGTGGGAGTGGGAAGGTCCAAGTTTATTGGGAGGCATGTGGGGAGTCGGAGAAGATCGGGAGAGCGAGGGGAACCCTGGATCTGTGGGGAGGAAGATCAGCTGAGCGACGGCTCGGTCCAGGTGATGGCCCCCAAACGCAGATCCCAAAGGATCTACATGGAGGTGGAGGAGCAGACCAGCTCGGGTGGTGAACGCAGGGTGGAGGTCTTTTACCAAGGCAGATACATCCAGGAGAATTGAGAACCTTCAGCGGGATCCTGGTGGACAGCCCTGGACCCCAGAACTCTGCCAACACTCCCCCAGGAAGGCTTAAGATGCATCCAGAATCACGTAGATGCTTCTAGAAACTTGCTGGCACCTCTGGAAAGGCTGCAGACTTCCAGAAGAACCTTCAGCGGGGTCTCCTCAGCAGCAGAAGAACCTTGGAGGAACCACTGGGGTGTCCGGGCACCCTCTGGACCCTCAGAAACATCCCAGCTTTGGGACGTCCCCAGTCCCTCCCTTGGAGCTCTCCAGATCTCTCTCTCGTTCCCTTTTTGCTTTTGCTCAGTAAAAGCCCTTTTTTCCTCACATTTCTTGGCTTTTTTCCTCATATTTTCCTCCCTTTTCTCCCCTCACATTTCCCCTCCCTTTTTCTCCCCTCACGTTTCCCGCCTTTTTTTCCTTTCATGTTTTCTGCCATTTTACCTGCAGGTTTCCCGCCCTTTTTTCCTCACATTGCCTGGCTTTTTTTCTTGTAATTTTTCTCTCTTTTTCTCTCCTCAGGTTTCTTGCCCTTTTCTCCCCCTCACGTTTCCCGCCCTTTTCTCCCCTCACGTTTCCCGCCCTTTTCTCCCTCACGCTTCCCGCTCTTTTTCTCCCCTCATGTACTCCTCCATTTTTCCCCTCACATTTCCCACCCTTTTCTCCCCTCACGTTTCCTGCACTTTTCTCCCCTCACATTTTCCGCCCTTTTTTCCCCTCACATTTCCTCACTTTTTCCCTTCATGTTTCCCGCCCTTTTCCCCCTCACATTCCCCATCATTTCCTCCCCTCACGTTTCCTGCCCTTTTCTCCCCTCACGTTTCCCGCCATTTTTCCCCTCACATTTTCCCCCCCTTTTCCTTTCACACCTCCTGCCTTTTTTCCTCTCCATTCCCACCCTGTTTCCCCTCAGATTTCCCACACCTTCCCCCTCACCTTCCCCACCTTTTTCCATTTCCTGCTCTTTCCCCTGTCTCTCCCCTTTCCCCCCTTAAATTTCTTACCCTTTTTCCCCTCGTGTTGCCCATCATTTTTTTCCCTCCTTTTTTCCTCACTTTTCCCCTCCTCATGCCCCCCACACAGACACTCAGCAGCTCATTAAGAAGCAGAAATATTCCTTTAATGACAACACATCTCCACCCCTCAAATTAAGGCCTCAGTGGTGTCCCCCTCCCCAAGACCCCCTTAAAGATCCCAAAATCCCTCCAGGAAGGATCCCTCAGGCACTTGATCCCAAACCCCCAGAGGCACCAGATCCTGCTCCAGAGAGAACCCAAAACCCATTTGGGCACCCAAATCCCACCCTGGTGGGGACCCCAGACCATTGCCAAGGGCTCAATCCCACCCTGGTGGGGACCCCAGACCCTGCCAAGGGCTCAATCCCACCCTGGTGGGGACCCCAGACCCTGCCAAGGGCTCAATCCCACCCTGGTGGGGACCCCAGACCCTGCCAAGGGCTCAATCCCACCCTGGTGGGGACCCCAGACCCTGCCAAGGGCTCAATCCCACCCTGGTGGGGACCCCAGACCCTGCCAAGAGCTCAGTCCCACCCTGGTGGGGACCCCAGACCCTGCCAAGGGCTCAATCCCACCCTGGTGGGGACCCCAGACCCTGCCAAGGGCTCAATCCCACCCTGGTGGGGACCCCAGACCCTGCCAAGGGCTCAGTCCCACCCTGGTGGGGACCCCAGACCCTGCCAAGGGCTCAATCCCACCCTGGTGGGGGACCCCAGACCCTGCCAAGGGCTCAATCCCACCCTGGTGGGGACCCCAGACCCTGCCAAGGGCTCAATCCCACCCCACGGAGGAAGCAGGACCCCCTTCAGGGTCCCAGTATCTCCCCAAAGGGGACCCCAGCCCTGATAAGGGTGGGATTCTGCCCCAGAGAGGACCCAGCACTTCCCATCAGGGGCTTGATCTCACCCCAAGGGGAGACCCCAGATCTCCGTCAGCACCCCGATCCCACCCTGGGGTGAGCCCTAGACCACCATTAGGAGCTCAATCCTGCTCTATGGAGGAGCCAGGACTCCCGCTGGGAGCCTGATCCCACCCCAGGGGAGGACCCCAGACCACAGAGAGGCTGGATCCCACCCTGGGGTGACCCCAGACCCTCATCAGGATCCCAACACTCCTCCCTCTTGGGTCCCAAACCTGCCCCACAGAGGGTTCCTTTGGGAGCCTGATCCCACCCCAGGAGAGTACCCAGACCCCAACCAAGTGGGAGACCCCAGACCCCCCCTTTAAGCTTCTGACTGCCCCCCGCCCCACTGACCCCGGAGTGCCCCCTCAAGCCCTCAACAGCACCAACCTGCCCGTCTGCCCCAAATCCACCCCGAAGGCCACCAAATTGAGGCCGCTGAGCACGGCCACCAGCACGCTCCTGTCCCAGGAGCAGGTGGCGGGGCAGCCGTAGGGTCTCCGGGACTGGCCCCCCATGTCGTCCGAGAAGCTGTACAGCGCCCACAGCACCGTGGCCGCCCCGTAGGCCACCACCCCCAGCCCTGCATAGACCCCCAGCCCCCAGCGCAGCCCCTCGGGGTCCCGCATCCACCCGCACCACCCCCAGCCCAGCAGGCAGCCCCCCACCAGCAGCACCCCCAGCACGAAGGACACGCAGTAGATGCCCAGGCACCAGCGCAAGGCCGCCGGCCCCGAGGCCGCGCCCAGCTCGGCCGACAGCCCCAGGAGGAGCAGGGCCAGGAAGGCTTCGGCCACCTTGAGAAGCCCCGAGGGGGTGGCCAGGTACGGGGGCGGCCTCTCCGGGTCGCGCCCGGTCGCGGGTCACCTCGGCGGCGTAAGCCAGCGTGGCTATGGCCGAAGCGGCCGTGGCGGCGGCGCGGAGGGCGCGGGGGCGGCTCTGGCCGCCCTCGTTTCCCCGGAGGTGGGCCCAGCGGCCACAGGACGGTGGCGGGTGGCGCAAGCCATGGCGGCGGCGGTGGCCAGGGCCAGCGGGAGGTCGCGGCGGGGCGGTGGGCGGCGGAAGGCGTCGTTGAGGAGGAGGAGGAGGGTGAAGACGAAGGACAAGGCCCAGGCAGACAGGCAGCCGTCGCCCTCACCCGAGTGCCAGTAGCCGGGGGCCGCCGCCAGCGCCAGAGCCAGGAGGGCGCTGAGGGCCTGGACGCAGCGCAGAAGGGATGGGGGGCGGCACGGCGGGGGCATCTTGGGGGCTGTGGAGAGATGGGGAGCATCAGGGTCATTGGGGGTGTTTGGGGCTGGAGGGCATTGGGGGTCTTGGGGGGTCTTGGGTGGGTTTGGGGGATATGAGGGATTTGGGATATTGAGGTTGTGAGGCACCCTTTTCTCCCCTCACGTTTCCCGCCCTTTTTCTCCCCTCACGTTTCCCGCCCTTTTTCTCCCCTCACATTTCCCGCCCTTTTTCTCCCCTCATGTTTTCCGCCATTTTCCTCCCCTCAGGTTTCCCGCCCTTTTCTCCCCTCATGTTTCTCCACATACCCGGGGTTAATGGGGTTAGGGGGTAAATTGTGGGGGTCTGCACACAGCAGAGAGGGAAGAGGGGCTGCGGAGAGATGAGGGATTCGGGGGAGGGTATTGGGGTTATTGGGGGGCTGGGTGGGTTTTGGGGTATATGGGGGGTTGGGGGCATTGAGGCTGACGGGGCACCAGGGATATCGGGGGTTAATGGGGTTGGCGGGTAAATTTTTATTTATTGAGGGGCTGGGGGTCTGCACACAGCAGAGAGGGGCTGTGGAGAGATGAGGGTCTTGTGGGGGGATTGAGGTTATTGGAGTGCTGGGGGGGACTGGGGAGCATCAGTGCGACCGGGGGAGACCGGGGCAGGAATTAAGGACTGGGGAGCAGTCGGAAATTTTGTTACTGGGGGATACTGGGGGGATACTGGGAGCTGGAGAGGATGGGGGGCAGGATCAGGCGACTGAGGAGCTTTGGGGGGCTGCAAGGAGCAAAGGAAGTCAGGGCATTGGGGTGGGGGATTCCCTGCCTTCGGGGGATCCCAGGAATCCTGGGGGTCACCCCGAGGGTCCCGGCCGTGCGGGGCTGTGGGGGCGGTCAGGGCCGTGCCCATATAAGGCCTGGGAGAATCTCCTTCCTCCCCTCCGCTCCCCGTCTCATCCCGGGGTCGCCCCGCCCCAGCCGGGCGCTGGCTGCATCCTGTGGGGGATCGGGGGGAGCGTCCCGGGCGTCCGGGGGAGTCCCCAGAGGGGCAGAGGAGACCCTCAAGGGGCTCCGGGGTCCTTGGGGAGGGGCACCCCGGGGTTCCCCCACATTGTGTCACCTTCCCCTTCCCGCCAAGATCCCGGGGTGCCTCCCGGCACTCAGCCGAGTGCGTTCGGGTTGTTCCGGAGGAGTTTTACGGGGGGGTGGGGGTTCGGTTCGGGTCCTTACGGTGCCGGGTCGGGTCGCTCCGGGCGGTGTCGGGTCCTTACGGACGGGACGGTCCCGTTAGGGGAGTTCGGGACGGGTTTGGGTTTGTCGGGAGCGGTTCGGCTCCTCACGGTTCGGGTTCCCTCGGGTTCGGGTCTCTCCAGAGAGCTTCGGCTGCCCGGAGTTGCGGTCCCGGTTCGGCTTCCCTCAGGCGGGCTCGGGTTCCCCTCAGGCGGGCTCGGGTTCCCCTCAGGCACGTTCGGGTTCCCCTCAGGCGGCTTCGGGTCCCTCCGGGAAGTGTTCGTGTCCCCCTTCGCGTCACAGTTCGGGTCTCTCCGAGCGGTTCGGCTCCTTGCCGGTTCGGCTCCCTTCGGGCGGGCTCGGCTCCCCTCGGGCGGGTTCGGGTCCCTCCGCCGGGCCGGTCCAGCCGTGTCACTCCGGGCGGTGCCCACCGGGGCGTGGCCGGGGCTGTGACGTCAGGGGGTCCCGGGGGGTGACGTCAGGGCATCACCACACCCGGGGGGTGGGGGGGGGGATCTGGGGGGTCCCTGGGGTGCCCCAGAGTGGGGGGGGGGGAGGGGGGCGGAGGGGCACCCACGTGTGTCCCCAACCCGCGGGTGGGTGACACGGGGGACAAAGGGCGGCGCCCCCACCCTTCCCCCGCTTCCCCCTCCCTCCCTCCCCGGCTCGTTTTTGGGCCGTTTTGGGCTGTTTTGGGAAGTTTGGCCGTTGCCGGGGCAACGCGACCGCGACCGCACCAAATATTTATGGGGTTGCCATGGAAACGGGGTTGGGGCGGGGCGCCGACGTCCGGTGGGTCCGGTGGGTCCGGTGTGAGGGGGGGGCGGGGGGGGGGCTCAGGGCTCGGGGCGGGGGTCCCGGGACCCCCCCAGCTCCAGCCGGGGGGTGGGGAGGGGGTCCCTCGCGGCTCAGCACCTGTGGGAGGAGGGGGCTTTAGGGGGCACCCAGGGGTGCCGGGACCCCCAACCACGGCTTTGGGACCCCCCTCTGGGACCCCCACCCATGGATCTGGGACCCCACCCACGGCTTTGGGACCCCCCTCTAGGACCCCCGCCCATGGATCTGGGACCCCCACCCATGGCTCAGAGACCCCACCCACGGCTTTGGGACCCCCCTCTGGGACCCCCACCCATGGATCTGGGACCACACCCACGGCTCTGGGACCCCCCACCCATGACCCTGGGACCCCCACCCATGGCTCAGAGACCCCACCCACGGCTCTGGGACCCTCACCCACAGCCCTGGGACCCCCACCCATGGCTCAGGGACCCCACCCATGGCTTTGGAACCCCCCTCTGGGACCCCCACCCATGGATCTGAGACCCTCACCCATATCTCAGGACCCCACCCACGGCCCTGGGACCACCCACCCATGAACCCGGGACCCCCACCCATGGCTCAGGGACCTCCACCCATGGCTCAGGGACCCCACCCATGGCTTTGGATCCCCCCTCTGGGACCCCAACCCATGGATCTGGGACCCCCACCCATGGATCTGGGACCCCACCGACGGCCCTGGGACCACCCCCCCATGATCCCCTCCCATGGATCTGGGACCCCCACCCATATCTCAGGACTCCACCCACGGCCCTGGGACCACCCACCCATGAACCCGGGACCCCCACCCATGGCTCAGGGACCTCCACCCATAGATCTGGGACCACACCCATGACCCTGGGACCCCACCCCTGACCCCGAGACCCCCACCAGGGGTGCCCTGTCCCCCCCACCTCTCGCAGGACCCTCTCCCGCAGCTCGCGGGGGCTCAGGGGTCTCTCTCTTCCTCCTCCTCCTCCTCTTCCTCCCTGCGGGACACCCATGGGTGCTGTCACCGGGGGGGGGGGTCAGGGTGGGCTTGGGGGTCCCGGGGGGGGGGGGGGGGGCGGGGCTCACCTGGGACTGGGGGGGCGCGGAGGGGGGGGGGCGACCCCGCCTGGCCTCGTTCCCAAGGGGGCCCTGGGGGGGGGGAGGGGGGGGGGACAGTGAGGGGGGGGCAGGACCCCCAAAATCTCCCCAATTCCCCCCCAGTTGCTCCAGTAGCTCCCAGTATCTCCCAGTGCCCCCCAGTTGCTCCCAGTGCCCCCCCAGTTGCTCCCAGTATCTCCCAGTGCCCCTCCAGTTGCTCCCAGCATCTCCCAGTGCCCCCCCCGTGCCCCCCCAGTTGCTCCCAGTGCCCCCCCAGTTCCTCCCAGTTACTCCAGTGCCCTCCCAGTTCCTCCCAGTTGCTCCCAGTGCCCCCCCAGTTCCTCCCAGTGCCCCCCCAGCTGCTCCAGTGCCCCCCAGTATCTCCCAGTATCCCCCAGTGCCCCCCAGTTCCTCCCAGTTCCTCCCAGTTGCTCCCAGTGCCCCCCCAGTGCACTCCCAGTATCTCCCAGTGCCCCCCCCAGTATCTCCCAGTGCCTCCCCAGTTCCTCCCAGTATCTCCCAGTGCCTCCCCAGTATCTCCCAGTTCCTCCCAGTATCTCCCAGTGTCCCCCCAGTTACTCTCAGTTGCTCCCAGTGCCCCCCAGTTACTCCCAGTATCTCCCAGTGCCCCCCCAGTTCCTCCCAGTTGCTCCCAGTGCCTCCCCAGTATCTCCCAGTTCCTCCCAGTGCCCCCCCCAGTGCCCTCCCAGTATCTCCAGTGCCTCCCCAGTATGTCCCAGTGCCCCCCCAGCTGCTCCCAGTGCCCCCCAGTATCTCCCAGCGCCCCCCCAGTATCTCCCAGTGCCCCCCCAGTTCCTCCCAGTTCCTCCCAGTATCTCCCAGTGCCCCCCAGTATCTCCCAGTGCCCCCCCAGTTCCTCCCAGTGCCCCCCCAGTATCTCCCAGTGCCTCCCCAGTTCCTCCCAGTATCTCCCAGTGCCTCCCCAGTTCCTCCCAGTATCTCCCAGTGCCTCCCCAGTTCCTCCCAGTTCCTCCCAGTATCTCCCAGTGCCCCCCCAGTGCCCCCCCAGTTCCTCCCAGTGCCCCCCAGTATCTCCCAGTGCCCCCCCAATATCTCCCAGTATCTCCCAGTTCCTCCAGTGCCCCCCCAGTATCTCCCAGTGCCCCCCCAGTTCCTCCCAGTTCCTCCCAGTGCCCCCCCAGTATCTCCCAGTGCCCCCCCAGTGCCCTCCCAGTTCCTCCCAGTGCCCCCCAGTATCTCCCAGTGCCCCCCCAGTGCACTCCCAGTATCTCCCAGTGCCCCCCCAGTTGCTCCCAGTTGCTCCCAGTGCTCCCCAGCTGCTCCCGCTGCCCCCCCCCAGTTGCTCCAGTAGCTCCCAGTGCCCCCCCCAGTGCCCCCCAGTGCCCTCCCAGTTGCTCCCAGTGCCCCCCAGGTCCTCCCAGTATCTCCCAGTGCCCCCCCAGTTCCTCCCAGTGCCCCCCCAGTGCCCCCCAGTATCTCCCAGTGACCCCCCAATATCTACCAGTATCTCCCAGTGCCCCCCCAGTTCCTCCCAGTGCCCCCCCAGTATCTCCCAGTGCCCCCCCAGTATCTCCCAGTTCCTCCCAGTGCCCCTCCAGTTCCTCCCAGTTGCTCCAGTGCCCCCCCAGTTCCTCCCAGTTGCTCCCAGTTCCTCCCAGTTCCTCCCAGTATCTCCCAGTGCCTCCCCAGTATCTCCCAGTGCACCCCCAGTATCTCCAGTTCCTCCCAGTGCCCCCTCAGTTCCTCCCAGTTCCTCCCAGTATCTCCCAGTGCACCCCCAGTATCTCCCAGTATCTCCCAGTGCCCCCCAGTTACTCCCAGTATCTCCCAGTGCACCCCCAGTATCTCCCAGTTCCTCCCAGTGCCCCCCAGTATCTCCCAGCTGCTCCCAGTGCCCCCCAGTATCTCCCAGTGCCCCCCCAGTTCCTCCCAGTTGCTCCCAGTTCCTCCCAGTGCCCCCCCCAGTATCTCCCAGTGCCCTCCCAGTTACTCCCAGTTGCTCCCAGTGCATCCCCAGTATCTCCCAGTGCCCTCCCAGTTCCTCCCAGTTCCTCCCAGTGCCCCCCCAGTATCTCCCAGTTCCTCCCAGTGCCCCCCCCAGTTCCTCCCAGTTGCTCCCAGTGCCTCCCCAGTATCTCCCAGTGCCCCCCCCAGTATCTCCCAGTTCCTCCCAGTGCCCCCCCAGTTCCTCCCAGTATCTCCCAGTGCCCCCCCCAGCTGCTCCCAGTGTCCCCCAGTCCCCCCCAGGCGCTGACCCCCAGCAGCAGCCGGTCACCCCCATCTCCAGGCGCCGGAGCTGCCCCCACAGGGGGTCCCAGTCCGCGGGGGGGTCCTCGGGGGGGTCCCAGAGGGGGTCCCGGGTTGGGTCGGGGTCCCCCCTGCCCCTCCTCCAGCTGAGTCAGCAATTCTGCCAGCCCTGGGGGGGGGGAGGGGAGGAGGGGGGCACAGACAGGTGGGGGACCCCAAAATCGGGGGGAGCCCCCAGACTCACAGACCCCCCCCCACAGGACCCCCCCCGAACCCCAAATAAATCCTCCATGGCCCCCCCAAATACCCCTCAGGACCCCAAATACCCTCAGGACCCCAAATTTCTCCTCCCAGGACTCCAAATTTCTCCCTCACAACCTCAAATTCCCTCCCCAGACCCCAAATTTCTCCCTCAGGACCCCAAATCCGTCCCCCCCCCCCCCAAGACGCTAAATTTGTCTCCCAGGACCCCAGTTCCCCCCTCAGGACCCCAAATTTTGTCTCCAGACCCCAAATTCACTCCCAGGACCCCAAATTTCTCCCCCAGGGACCCCAAATTCCCCTCCCAGGACCCCAAATTCCCTCCCCAGGACCCCAAATTTCTCCCTCAGGACCCAAATTCTCCTCCCAGGACCCCAAATTTCTCCCTCAGGACCCCAAATCCGTGTCGTTCCCCCCCCCCCCCCCCAAGACCCTAAATTTGTCTCCCAGGACCCCAGTTCCCCCCTCAGGACCCCAAATTTCTCCACCAGACCCCAAATTCCCCTCTCAGGATTCCAAATTTCTCCACCAGGACCCCAAATTCCCCTCCCAGGACCCCAAATTTTGTCTCCAGACCCCAAATTCCCTCCCCAGACGCCAAATTCCCCCTCTGGATCCAAATTCCCTCCCCAGGACCCCAAATTTCTCCCTCAGGACCCAAATTCCCCTCTCAGGACCCCAAATTTCTCCCTCGGGACCCCAAATCCGTCCCCCCCCCCCCCCCCCCCCCCCAAGACCCTAAATTTGTCTCCCAGGACCTCAGTTCCCCCCTCAGGACCCCAAATTTTGTCTCCAGACCCCAAATTCCCTCCCCAGACCCCAAATTTCTCCCTCAGGACCCAAATTCCCCTCCCAGGACCCCAAATTTCTCCTCAGGACCCCAAATTCCCTCCCCAGAGACCCCAAATTCCCCTCTCAGGACCCCAAATTCCCCTCCCAGGACCCAAATTTCTCCCTCAGGACCCAAATTCCCCTCTCAGGACCCCAAATTTCTCCCTCAGGACCCCAAATTTCTCCCCCAGGACCCCAAATTCCCCCCTCAGGACCCCAAATTCTCTCCCCAGGACCCCAAATTTTCTCCCCCCAGACCCCAAATTTCTCCCCCAGGACCCCAAATTTCTCCCCCAGGACCCCAAATTCCCCTCCCAGAACCCCAAATTTCTCCCCCAGGACCCCAAATTCCCCTCCCAGGACCCCAAATTTCTCCCCCAGGACCCCAAATTTCTCCCTCGGGACCCCAAATATCTCCCCCAGACCCCAAATTTCCCTCCCCAGACCCCAAATTCCCCCCTCACAACCTCAAATTCCCTCCCCAGACCCCAAATTTCTCCCCCAGGACCCCAAATTTCTCCCCCAGGACCCCAAATTCCCCTCCCAGGACCCCAAATTCCCCCCTCAGCACCCCAAATTTCTCCCCAGGATCCCAAATTCCCTCCCAGGACCCCAAATTTCTCCCCCAGGACCCCAAATTTCTCCCCCAGACCCCAAATTCCCCTCCCAGGACCCCAAATTTCTCCCCCAGGACCCCAAATTTCTCCCCCAGACCCCAAATTCCCTCCTCATAACCTCAAATTCCCTCCCCAGACCCCAAATTTCTCCCCCAGACCCCAAATTCCCCTCCCAGGACCCCAAATTTCTCCCTCAGGACCCCAAATACCCCTCAGGACCCCAAATTTCTCCCTCAGGACCCAAATTCCCCTCCCAGGACCCCAAATTTCTCCCTCAGGACCCAAATTCCCCTCCCAGAACCCCAAATTTCTCCCTCAGGACCCCAAATTTTGTCTCCAGACCCCAAATTCCCTCCCCAGACCCCAAATATCTCCCCAGGGACCCCAAATTCCCTCCCCAGGACCCCAAATATCTCCCTCAGGACCCAAATTCCCCTCTCAGGACCCCAAATTTCCCCCTCATGACCCCAAATTCCCCTCTCAGGACCCCAAATTTCCCCCCCAGGACCCCAAATTTACCTCTCCCCGCCCCCAAATTCCCCCTCCCTCCACCCAAATTTCCCCTCCCCCTCCCCAAATTCCCCCCCCCCAGGACCCCGAATTTCCCCTCCCCTCCCCAAATTTCCCCTCCCCCCCAAATTTCCTCCCCCCCTCCGAATTTACTCTCCCCCCTTCAATTTCCCCTTCCCCCCCAAATTTACCTTCCCCGCCCCCCAAATTTCCTCTCCCCAAATTTCCCTCCCCCCCTTAATTACTCTCCCCCTCCCCAAATTCCCCTCCCACCCCCAAATTTCCCCTCCCCCTCCCCAAATTTCCCCCTCAGGACCCCAAATTCCCCCTCCCACCCCCAAATTTCCCCTCCCCCTCCCCCAAATTTCCCCCTCAGGACCCCAAATTCCCCCTCCCACCCCCAAATTTCCCCTCCCCCTCCCCAAATTTCCCCCTCAGGACCCAAATTCCCCTCCCACCCCCAAATTTCCCCCTCCCCCTCCCCAAATTTCCCCCTCCCACCCCCAAAATTTCCCCTCCCCCTCCCCAAATTTCCCCCTCCCCCCCAAATTTCCCCTCCCCCTCCCCAAATTCCCCCTCCCCTCCCCAAATTCCCCCTCCCCCCCCCAAATTTACCCTCCCCCAGCCGCTCCAGCTCGCCCCTCCCCGCCGCTCCCGCTCCCGCAGCTCCCGCTCCTCCAGCTCGGGGTCCCCCGGGGGTCCCCCCGGCTCCTCGGGGGTCTCTGCTGCTGCCACCGCCGCCCGCAGCTGCGGAGGGGGGTCCGGGGGGCGTTTTTGGGGGTTTTTGGGGTGTGGGGAGGGGGTTTGGGGGGCGTTTTGGGGGGTTTTGGGGGTGTGGGAGGGGGTTTTGGGGTTCCAGGGGGGGTTTTGGGGGTGTGGGGAGGGGTTTGGGAGGGGTTTTGGGGTGTGGGGAGGGGTTTTGGGGTTCCAGGGCAGGGTTTGGAGTGTGGGGAGGGAAGTTTGGGGGGGTTTTGGGGTGTGGGGAGGGGTTTTGGGGCAGTTCTGGGGGGGGTTCGGGATGTGGGGAAGGGGTTTGGGGTATGGGGAGGGGATTTGGGGGGCATTTTGGGGGGGTTGGGGTGTGGGGAGGGGTTTTTGAGGTTCCAGGAGGGGTTTGGGGCAGCTTTGGCGGGGTTTTGGGGGTGTGGGGAGGGGGTTTGGGGGTGTGGGGAGGGGTTTTGGGGGCATTTTGGGGGGGGGTTTGGGGTGTGGGGAGGGGGTTTTGGGGTTCCGGGGGGGGGGATGGGTTTGGGGTGTGGGTTTGGGGTTTTGGGGTGTGGGGAGGGGGTTTTGGGGTGTGAGGAGGAGTTTTGGGGGGGTTTGGGGGTGTGGGAAGGGGGTTTTGGGGTTCCAGGGGGGTTTTGGAGTGTGGGGAGGGGGTTTTGGGGGGGCATTTGGGGGGGGGGGTTGCAGTGTGGGGAGGGGGGTTTTTGGGTTCCAGGGGGTGTTTGGGGCAGTTCTGGGGGAGGTTTGGGGAGTGGGGAGGGGGTTTTGGGGTGTGGGGAGGGGTTTTGGGGTTCCGGGGGGGTGGGGGGGTTTGGGGTGTGGGGAGGGGTTTTGGGGGGCATTTTGGGGGGGGGCTCTGAGGGGATTTTGGGGGTCCCTGAGGGGAGGAACTGGGGAGATTGGGAGGGGTCTGTCCTGGGGGGGGTTATTTGGGGTTCCAGGGGGGGTTTGGGGTGTGGGGAGGGGGTTTTTGGGGAGGGGATTTTTGGGGAGGGGGTCCCACCTGCTCCAGCTGCTGCTGCAGCTCCTGCAGCTCCCGGTGCTGCTCCGTCAGCAGCAGGAACTGCGAGAAGCTCTGCGCCTCCCCTGCACCCCAAAAACCAGCGTGGGAACCCCAAAAATGAACGTGGGAACCCCAAAAACCAGCGTGGGAACCCCAAAAACCAGCGTGGGAACCCCAAAAATGAACGTGGGAACCCCAAAAACCAGCGTGGGAACCCCCAAAATCAACCTGGGACATCCCTGCACCCCAAAAACCAGCGTGGGAACTCCCAAAATCATCATGGAATCCCCCCAAAACACCCCTGAACCCCAAAAATCAACTTGGGAACGCCAAACATCAACCTGGGAACCCCAAAAATCAACCTGGGAACCCCCCCGAGACACCCCTGAGCCCCAAAACCCACCCTGGGACCGCCCCCCCAAACCCCCTCAGAGCACCCAGGACCCCCAAAACCCCTCCGGTGACCCCCCTGGAGCTCCCAAAGTCACCCTGGGACCCCCCCCCAAACTGCCCCGGGACCCCCAAACTGCCCTGGGACCCCCCAAATCCCCCCTGTCCCTCCTCACCGTCCATCCCGGCCTCTTCCTCCTCCTCCTCCTCCTCCTCCTCCTCGGGGGCTGCAGCCCCTCTCCCGCCCCTCAGGGGGGTCCTGGGGGGCTTCTGGGGGGGCCGGGGGCTTCAGGCGGGGTCGTGCTGGGGTGGGGTGGGCACAGGGGGGACAGCCATGGAGCGGGGCTGGGGGGCACCAGGGACCCCCCAAATCCCCACCCAGGGACCCCCAAATCCCCACCCAGGGACCCCAAATTCCCAACTCAGGCCCCCCAGAGACCCCCAAATCCCCAACTCAGGGACCCCAGAGACCCCCAAATCCCCCTCAGGCCACCCAGGGACCCCCAAACCCCCAACCCAGACCCCTCAGGGACCCCCAAATCCCCCTCAGGGCACCCAGGGACCCCCAAACCCCCAACCCAGACCCCTCAGGGACCCCCAAATCCCCAACTCAGGCCCCCAGGGACCCCCAAACCCCAAACCCAGGGACCCCCAAGCCCCCCTCAGGGCACCCAGAGACCCCCAAATCCCCAACCCAGGGACACCAGAGACCCCCAAACCCCCTCAGGGCACCCAGAGACCCCCAAACCCCCAACCCAAGACCCCCAAACCCCCAACCCAGACCCCTCAGGGACCCCCAAACCCCCCTCAAGGCCCCCAGAGACCCCCAAATCCCCAACTCAGGCCCCTCAGGGACCCCCAAATCCCCAACTCAGGGACCCCAGAGACCCCCAAAACCCCAACCCAGGGCCCCCAGGGACCCTGAAACCTCCAACCCAGGGACCCCCAAGCCCCCCTTAGGGCACCCAGAGACCCCCAAACCCCCAACCCAAGACCCCCCAAACCCAGACCCCTCAGGGACCCCCAAACCCCCCTCAAGGCCCCCAGAGACCCCCAAATCCTCAACCCAGGGACACCAGAGACCCTCAAATCCCACCCAGGGACCCCCAAACCCCCTCAGGGCACCCAGAGACCCCCGAGCCCCCAACCCAAGACCCCCAAACCCCCAACCCAGACCCCTCAGGGACCCCAAACCCCCCTCAAGGCCCCCAGAGACCCCCAAATCCCCAACTCAGGCTCCAAATCCCCAACTCAGGGACCCCAGAGACCCCCAAACCCCCCTCAAGGCCCCCAGGGACCCCCAAACCCCCAACCCAGGGACCCCAGGGACCCCGAAACCCCCAACCCAGGGACCTCCAAGCCCCCTCAGGGCACCCAGAGACCCCCAAACCCCCAACCCAAGACCCCCAAAACCCCCAACCCAGACCCCTCAGGGACCCCCAAGCCCCCCTCAAGGCCCCCAGAGACACCCAAGCCCCCAACCCAGGGACACCAGGGACCCCCAAACCCCCAACCCCAAGCCCCCCGAGCCCCCCCCGGAGCCCCCCCGGGTACCGGGCCGGGGCCGGGGTCTCTCCTTGGCCTCCAGGAAGCGCCGCAGCCGCCGCTGCTGCTCCCGGCGCCGCCCCCGCTCCCGCTCGGCCTCGCCCTGCGCCCACCGCGACCCCCGCGACCCCCGGGACCCCCGCGGCACCCTGGGGGGGGGGACACACGGGGGGGAGGGGGGGTTAAGGGGGAGCGGGGACACCCGGGGATTTGGGGGGCGGGGAATTGGGGGGGGACACACCTCAAAGGTTTTGGGGTCTGGGAGGAGAAATTTGGGGTCCTGAGGGGGAAATTTGGGGTCTGGGGGAAGAAATTTGGGGTCCTGAGGGGGAAATTTGGGGTCTGGGACGGGAATTTGGGGGTCCTGGAGGAGCAATTTTGGGGTCCTGAGGGGGAATTTGGGGTCCTGAGGGGGGAATTTGGGGTCTCGAGGGGGGAATTTGGGGTCTGGGAGGGAGGAATTTGGGATCCTGGAGGAGCAATTTGGGGTCCTGAGAGAGAAATTTGGGGTCCTGAGGGGGAAATTTGGGGTCTGGGGAGGGAATTTGAGGTCTGGGGAGGGAATTTGGGGTCCTGAAGGGGGAATTTGGGATCCTGGAGGAGCAATTTGGGATCCTCAGAGGGAAATTTGGGGTCCTGGGGGATGAGGGGGCGGAATTTGGGGTCTTGGGGAACAATTTGGGATTCAGAGGGGGGAATTTGGGATCCTGGGGGATCAATTTGGGGTCTTAGGGGGCAATTTGGGGTCGAGGGGGGAGTTTGGGGGGGTCCAGGGGAGCTCGGGGGGGGTTTAGGGTGTCAGGGGGTTTGGGGTGTCGGGGGGGGGGTGATTTTGGGGGTCCCAGGGGGTGATTTTGGGGGTTCCAGGGAGGTTTTGGGGGTCCCAGGGGGTGATTTTGGGGGTCCCAGGGGGTGATTTTGGGGTCCCAGGGAGGTTTTGGGGTTCCAGGGGGGTTTGGGGTCCCCACCGGTCACTCTGGGCTGTGGCCGCTCGCTCCAGCTCGGCCTCGATCTCCCCGCTGGGTCTCCTCCAGCTCCTGCAGCCAATCAGAGCCCCCTGTCAGCCCGGGATCCACTCACCAACCAATCAGGGCTCTCTGTCAGTCTGAGATCCACTCACCAACCAATCAGAGCCTCTTGACAGTCCGGGATCCATTCACCAACCAATCAGAGCCCTCCACCACCCAGGGGTCCACTCACCAGCCAATCAGAGCCCCCTGTCAGTCTGGGATCCACTCACCAACCAATCAGAGCCCCTTTCAGTCTGGGATCCACTCACCAACCAATCAGAGCTCCCTGTCAGTCTGGGATCCACTCACCAACCAATCAGAGCTCCCTGACAGTCTGGGATCCACTCACCAACCAATCAGAGCCCCCTGTCAGTCCAGGATCCACTCACCAACCAATCAGAGCCCTCTGTCAGTCTGGGATCCACTCACCAACCAATCAGAGCTCCCTGACAGTCTGGGATCCACTCACCAACCAATCAGGGCTCTCTGTCAGTCTGGGATCCACTCACCAACCAATCAGAGCCCCCTGTCAGCCTGGGATCCACTCACCAACCAATCAGAGCCCCCTGTCAGTCCGGGATCCACTCACCAACCAATCAGAGCCCCTTGTCAACCTGGGATCCACTCCCCAGCCAATCAGAACTCTCCATCACCCCACGATCCTCCTCTGGGTCAACCAATCGGGCCTTTACTTCTTGATGACATCACCAGCAGGAATCCCTCTCCCGGCCAATCAGATCCCTCCCTCCCCACCACAGGGGTCTGGGGGTGTCCCGGGGGTTTTTTGGGGGGGGTGGGATCACCCCTGGATTTTGGGGGGGGGGGTTACCCCCAGGTTTGGGGGGGGGGTCTCTCACCTGGATTTGGGGGGGGGGTCTCACCTGGATTTGGGGGGGTCTCTCACCTGGATTTGGGGGGGGGTCTCTCACCCGGATTTGGGGGGGAGGGTCTCTCACCTGGATTTGGGGGGGGGTCTCTCACCCGGATTTGGGGGGGTCTCTCACCCGGATTTGGGGAGGGGTCTCTCACCTGGATTTGGGGAGGGGTCTCACCTGGATTTGGGGAGGGGTCTCACCTGGATTTGGGGGGGGGTCTCACCTGGATTTGGGGGGGGCCTCTCACCCGGATTTGGGGAGGGGTCTCTCACCTGGATTTGGGGGGGGGTCTCACCTGGATTTGGGGAGGGTCTCACCTGGATTTGGGGAGGGTCTCACCTGGATTTGGGGGGGGTCTCACCTGGATTTGGGGAGGGGTCTCTCACCTGGAGCCGCCGCCTCAGGAGGCGCCGCAGCCGCCGCCGCTCCCCCCGCAGCCCCTCCAGCTCCCGCGCAGGCGGGGCAGGACCCCCAGGGGACCCCCCCAGCGCCACCCCCGCCTGCGGGACCCCCAGAATGAGTCAGGGACCCCCAAAAAAGGGTCAGGGACCCCCTAAAAAAGGGTCAGGGACCCTCATGGACCCCCCCAGTGCCGCCCCCGCCTGCAGGACCCCCAGAATGGGTCAGGGACCCCAAGGGACCCCCCCAAAAATGAGTCAGGGACCCCCAATAAAATGGGTCAGGGACCCCCCCCCAGCACCACCCCCACCTGTGGGACCCCTCAAATGGGTCAGGGACCCCCAGGGACCCCAACCCCCCAAAAATGGGTCAGGGACCCTTAAAAAGGATCAGGGACCCCCAAAAAGGATCAGGGACCCTCAGGGGACCCTCCCAGTGTCGCCCCCCGCCTGCGGGACCCCCAGAATGGGTCAGGGACACCCAGAATGGGTCAGGGACCCCCAGGGCCCCCCCCTAAAAAGGGTCAGGGACCCCCAATAAAATGGGTCAGGGACCCCCCGTCAGCACCACCCCCACCTGTGGGACCCCCTCAAAATGGATCAGGGACCCCCCTCCCAGTCTGAGGAATGGCAGCTGAGGGACCCCTGTGGGTCTGGGACCCCCCAAAAGGGACCCTCCCATGTCCCCGGGACCCCCACCCATCATGGGTCTGAGACCCCCACTTATGGATCTGAGGACCCCCCACCCATGTCCCCAGGACCCCCACCCATGGGTCTGAGACCCCCACCCATGAGTCTGAGACCCCCACCCATGAGTCTGAGACCCCCCACCCATGGGTTTGAGACCCCCACCCACAGCCCCATGACCCCCACCCATGGGTCTGAGACCCCCACCCATGGGACTGAGACCCCCACCCATGAGTCTGAGACCCTCACCCATGGCCCCAGGACCCCTACCCATGGGACTGAGACCCTCCCAATGTGTCTGAGACCCCCACCCATGGCCCCAGGACCCCTACCCATGGGACTGAGACCCCCACCCATGGGACTGAAACACCCACCCATGGCCCCAGCCCCCCACCCACATCCCCAGGACCCCCACCCATGAGCCCAGAACCCCACCCTTGGGTCTGAGACCCCCACCCGTGGGTCCCAGCCCCCCACCCCCATCCCCAGGACCCCCACCCACGCCCCGGGGGTGGGGGTCTCACCCTCTGCAGTTGATCCTCCAGCAGCTCCACCCTGAGCCGGGCCCGGTCCATCTGCGGGGGGGGCGCGCCGGGACCCTCATCGATGGGTCCGGGACCCCCACCCAAGCCCACCCAAGGGTGCGGGACCCCCGCCATGGCTCCTCTGTCCCCCGCGGGGCTCCTGGCGCTGCTGGCACCGCTTTGTTGGTGACAACGGAGGGGACAACCCCGGCCACGCCCCCTCCCCACGCCCCGCCCCTCCCCCCCAACCTTCAGGTGACCCCCCCGTGACCTCCTCAGCCCCCTCCCCCCCCGGTCCCCCCTCTCAGATCCCCTCCCCCCCAACAAGGATCCCCTCAGCTCCACAAACGACCCCCCAAATTCCACCCCCAGGACCCCCCAATTCCCCCCCCGGACCCCCAAATTCCACCCCCAGGACCCCCCAATTCCCCCCCAATTCCCCCCCGGACCCCCAAATTTCCCCCCCCAGGACCCCCCAAATTCCACCCTCAGGACCCCCCAATTTCCCCCCTCAGGACCCCCAAATTTCCCCCCCCAGGACCCCCAAATTTCCAACTCCCAGGACCCCCCAATTCCCCCACCGGACCCCAAATTTCCGCCCCCAGGACCCCAAATTCCCCCCCTCAGAACCCCCAATTCCCCCCCCGGACCCCAAATTTCCCCCCCCAGGACCCCCCAATTTCCCCCCCCCCAGGATCCCCAAATTTCTTCCCCAGGACCCCCCAAATTCCCCCCCCCGGACCCCCAATTTCTCCCCCTCAGGACCCCCAAATTTCCTCCCCAGGACCCCCCAAATTTCCCCCCAGGACCCCCAAATTCCCCTCCCGGGACCCCCAAATTTCCAACCCCCGGGACCCCAAATTCCCCCCCTCAGGACCCCCAAATTCCCCCCCCGGACCCCAAATTTCCCCCTCCCAGGACCCCCAAATTCGCCCCCCCGGACCCCAAATTTCCTCCCCCAGGACCCCCCAAATTCCACCCTCAGGACCCCCAAATTGCCCCCCCCAGGACCCCAAATCCCCCCCAAATTTCCCCTCCCGGCTCTGACCGTGGTCACGTGACTCCCCCCGCCGTTGCCATGGAGCCGTCACTAGGGGCGTGGCCTCGCCCTAACCACGTGACACAAAACAACCCCGCGAGGTGGTCACGTGGTCTCGCTTTTCCCAACCTCAGCGTGAATCGACCAATCAGAGGCTGGGTGGGGCGCCTCGGGCTCGTAGCCAATCACAAACAGGGCGCGGCCCCGCTGCTGACAGCCAATCAGAAGCTGTTCTTTTACCCTTAAACCCCGCCCCTTTGCTTCTCGACCAATGAGCGTGCGGCGTGCCGTGAGGGGAAGGGGGGGCGGGCGTAGGGAACCCCAAAAAAACCCCCAACCAATCGCAGGCTGCCAAAGTTTTCAGCCAATCAGGCGCCGCTCCAAAACCAGCAACCAATCAGAAGCCCGGGGGGGGAAGATTGGGGGGGAGCCGCGTGAGCGGGGTGGGCGTGGTCAAGCAGGATGGGTGCGGCCGCTTTGGGGTGTGGCCACCAGGTGGGTGTGGTCAGTTTGGGGCGTGGTCAGGGGCTGCCGAGGCCCCGCCCACTCGCTAACGGGACGAGCGGAGCTGCCGGACACGCGTGACCCCCCCAAAAAAAGGGTGGGAGAGGGGAAATTGGGGGGGTTGGGGGTCTCTGAGGGGGTCCGGGGGAATGGGGGCTGGGAGGGCTGGGGGGTTCGGGGTTTTTTGGGGGGTTTGAGGGGGATTTGGGGGGAGTTTTGGGGGGGTTTTGGGGGAGTTTGGGGGGGTTTTGGGGAGGTTTGTGGGGTTTTTTTGGGGCGGTTTGGGGGGTTTTGGGGTTTTTTTTGGGGTGGTTTTGGGGGGGTTTGGGGGTTTTTTGGGGGGTTTGAGAGGGTTGGGGAAGGTGTGGGGGAGTCTTGGGGGGGATTTTGGGGGTTTTGGGGTTTTTTTGGGGTGGTTTTGGGGGTTTTTTGGGGGGGTTGAGAGGGTTGGGGGTTTTGGGGGAGTTTTGGGGGGGTTGGGGTTTTTTTGGGGGGAGTTTTGGGGGGGTTGAGGGGGGTTTTGGGGGTTTTGGGGGTTTTTTAGGGTTTTTTGGGGTGGTTTTGGGGGGGTTTGAGGAGGTTTTGGGTGTTTTTTTTGGGGGGTTGGGGGAGTTTTGGGGGGGGTTTTGGGGGTTTTGGGGTTTTTTTTGGGTGGTTTTGGGGGGGTTTGGGGGTTTTTTTGGGGGGGGTTGAGAGGGTTGGGGGGTTTTGGGGGAGTTTTGGGGGGGTTGGGGTTTTTTTGGGGGGAGTTTTGGGGGCGTTGAGGGGGGTTTGGGGGGGTTATGGGGGTTTTGGGGTTTTTTAGGGTTTTTTTGGGGTGGTTTTGGGGAGTTTTGGGGGAGTTTTGGGGGGTTTGAGGAGGGTTTTGAGGGGGTTTTTTTGGGGTGGTTTTGGGGTGGTTTTGGGGAGTTTTGGGGGGGTTTGAGGAGGGTTTTGAGGGGGTTTTTTGGGGTTTTTGGGGAGGTTTTGGGGTGTCCCACTGACCCCCCCCTCCCCTCCCCCCCCCCAGCCCCACCATGAATTTCCTCCCGGCCGCCGTCACCGCCTTCCACCTCCTCATCCTCCTGCTCTTCTTCATCGCCACCCTGGATAAGGTGGGACCCCCGCCCCGCCCCCCCGTGCGAGCCACGGTGGGACCCCCCCAAAACACCCGCGGGACCCCCCAAAACACCCCTGGGATCCCCCAAAACACCCCTGGGATCCCCCAAAACACCCCCGGGACCCCCAAAACACCCCCGGGATCCCCCAAAACACCCCCGGGACCCCCCCAAACACCCCCTGGGACCCCCCAAACACCCCCAGGACCCCCCAAAAACACCCCCGGGACCCCCAAACACCCCCGGGACCCCCAAACACACCCCCGGGACCCCCAAACACACCCCCGGGACCCCCAAACACACCCCCGGGACCCCCCAAACACCCTCGTGACCCCCCAAAAACACCCCCGGGACCCCCCAAAAACACCCCCGGGACCCCCCAAAATCACCCCCGGGACCCCCCAAAAACACCCCCGGGACCCCAAAAACACCCCCGGGGACCCCCCAAAACAGCCCCGGGACCCCCCAAAAACACCCCTGGGACCCCCAAAACAGCCCCGGGACCCCCCCATCCCAAAGTGTGACCCACAGCAGGGACCCGGGGGTCTGGGGAGGGGTCCCAGGGGTGGTTTGGGGGGGTCCCAGAGGATGTTTGGGGGTCCCAGGATTCGGGAGGGTGTCCCAGGGGTGTTTTGGGGCAGTTTTGGGTGTCCCAGCGGGTGTTCGGGGGGTCCCAGGGGGTGTTTTGGGGGGTCTCAGAGCTGTTTTGGGGGGTCCCAGGGGGTGTTCGGGGTGTCCCAGGGTTGGTTTGGGGGGTCCCAGGGTTGGTTTGGGGGGTCCCAGGGGTGGTTCGGGATGTCCTGGGGGTGGTCTGGGGGGTCCTGGGGGTGGTTTGGGGTGTCCCAGGGTTGGTTTGGAGGGTCCCGGGGGTGGTTTGGGGGGTCTCAGAGCTGTTTTGGGGGGTCCCAGGGGGTGTTCGGGGTGTCCCAGGGTTGGTTTGGGGGGTCCCGGGGGTGGTTCGGGATGTCCCGGGGGTGGTTTGGGGGGTCCCAGGGGTGGTTTGGGGGGTCCCAGGGGTGGTTTGGGGGCTCCTGGGGGTGGTTCGGGATGTCCTGGGTGTGGTTTGGGGGGCTCCCGGGGGTGCTCGGGGGTCCCAGGGAGTGCTCGGGGGGTCCCGGGGGTGCTCAAGGGGGGTCCCAGGGGTGGTTTGGGGGTCCCAGGTGTGGTTGGGGGGGTCCCAGGGGTGTTTGGGGGGTCCCAGTGGGTGTTCAAGGGGTCCCAGGGGTGGTTTGTGGGGGTCCCGGGGGTGTTTGGGGGGGTCCCAGGGGTGTTTGGAGGGTCCCAGGGATGGTTTGGGGGTCCCAGGGGTGGTTTGGAGGGTCCCGGGGGATGTTTGGGGCTCCCAGGATTCGGGAGGGTGTCCCAGGGGTGTTTTGGGGGCAGTTTTGGGGGTCCCAGGGGTTGTTTGGGGGTCCCAGTGGGTGTTCAAGGGGTCCCAGGGGGTGTTTTGGGGGGTCCCAGGGTTGGTTCGGGGTGTCCCAGGGTTGGTTCGGGGTGTCCCAGGGTTGGTTTGGGGGGTCCCAGGGGGTGTTTTGGGGGGTCTCAGAGCTGTTTTGGGGGGTCCCAGGGGGTGTTCGGGGTGTCCCAGGGTTGGTTTGGGGGGTCCCAGGGTTGGTTTGGGGTGTCCCAGGGGTGGTTTGGGGGGTCCCAGGGTTGGTTTGGGGTGTCCCAGGGGTGGTTCAGGATTTCCCAGGGGTGGTTTTGGGGGTCCCAGGGGTGGTTTGGGGGTCCCGGGGGGTGTTTGGGGGGGTCCCGGGGGTGGTTTGGGGGATCCCAGGGGCTGGTTTGGGGGGTCTCAGGGCTGTTTTGGGGGGTCCCAGGGGGTGTTCGGGGTGTCCCAGGAGTGGTTTGGGGGGTCCCGGGGGTGGTTTGGGGGGTCCCAGGGGGTGTTCGGGGGGGGTTCCAGGGAGTGCTCGGGGGGGGTCCCAGGGAGTGCTCGGGGGGGTCCCGGGGGTGCCCGGGGGGGGGTCCCAGGGAGTGCTCGGGGGGTCCCGGGGGTGCTCGGGGGGGGTCCCAGGGAGTGCTCGGGGGGTCCCGGGGGTGCTCAAGGGGGGTCCCAGGGATTGTTTGGGTGGTCTGGGGGTGCTCGGGGGGGGTCCCAGGGGTTGTTTGGGTGGTCCGGGGGTGCTCGGGGGTCCCGGGGGTCCCACACCCCTGCCGTTCCCCCCCCCAGGGCTGGTGGGTGCTGCCGGAGGCGCGGGCGCTGAACCTGTGGTACGACTGCGCCCCCCAAAACCGCACCCAAGGGTGGGAGTGCAGCAGCCTGGGGCTCAGCCGTGAGTGGAGGAGGGGTCTCAGGGTTTGGGAGGGGGGTCCCAGGGGGTGTCTGGGAGGTCCCAGGGGTGTTTGGGGGGTTCCAGGGCTGTTTTGGGGGGTCCCAGAGCTGATTTGGGGTGTCCCAGGGCTGTCTTGGGGGGTTCCAGGAGGTATTGGGGGGGTTTCAGGGGTGTTTGGGGGTCCCAAGGGTGTTTTGGGGGTCCCAAGGGTGTTTTGGGGGGTCCCAGCGGGTTTTTGGGGGGTCCCAGGGGCTGTTTGGGAGGGTCCCAAGGGTGTTTTGGGGGGTCCCAGGGTTCAGGGGGGTGTCCCAGTGGTGTCTTGGGGAGTGCCAGGGGGTGTTTGGGGGGTCCCAGGGGCTCCCGGAGGGGTCCTGGGGGGGTCCAGGGGGAGTGGGAGCACAGGGTGGGTCTGGGGTGGGGGTCTCACAGGGGATTTGACCCCACAGAGGGGCTCTGGGGGCTACAGGGGGAGCTTGGGGGGGGGTGTTTGGGGGGGTTTCAGGGGGTCTGGGGGGGGTTCAGAGGGTTTGGGGGGGTTCAAGGGGTCTGGGGGTGGTTCAAGGGGGTCTGGGGGGCTTCAAGGGGTCTGGAGGGGAATTCAGGGGGGTCTGGGGGTGTTCAGGGGGGGGTTGGGGGCATTCAGAGGGGTCTGGGGGGCATTCAGGGGGGTCTGGGGGTGTTCAGAGGGGTCTGGGGGTTGTTCAGAGGGGTCTGGGGGGGTTTCAGGGGGGTCTGGGGGGGTTCAGGGGGGGGTTTGGGGCCATTCGGGGGGTTTTGGGGGGAGCTCAGGGGGAGGGGGGGGATTCCCAGAGGGTCTCCCCTCCCCACCCCAGCGGCGCTGAGGGTGGTTCAGGGGGGATTTTTGGGGAGGGGGCTGTGCTGAGTTTTGGGGTGGGGGTCTCACCGAGGCTCTGGGTGCCCCCCCAGCGCTGCTGCGGGGGGTGCAGGTGCTGCTGGTGGCCGCCCTGCTGCTCTCGGCCCTCGGCCTCCTCCTCTTCCTCTGGCAGCTGCTGGGGGGGCCCCGGGGCCGCCTCTTCCTGCCCGCGGGGGCTGCCCAGCTGCTGGCAGGTGAGGGACCCCCAAAGCAGCCCCCAGACTCACCTGGGTCACCCCCAGACTCACCTGAGTCAACCCCAAACTTACCTGTCCTCCCCAAACTCACCTGTGACCCACCCAGACTCACCTGTGTTACCCCCCAAACTCACCTGTGTTACCCCCAAACTTACCTGTCATCCCCCCAGACTCACCTGGGTCATCCCCCAAATTCACCTGGGTCATCCCCCAGACTCACCTGGGTCACCTTCCCAGACCCACCTGTCACCCACCCAGACTCACCTGGGTCACCTCTAGACTCACCTGTGTCACCCACCCAGACTCACCTGTGTCACCCCCAGACTCACCTGTGTCACCCACCCAGACTCACCTGTGTCATCCCCCAGACTCACCTGTGTCATCCCCCAGACTCACCTGTGTCACCTCCCCAGACTCACCTGTGTCACCCACCCAGACTCACCTGTGTCATCCCCCAGACTCACCTGTGTCACCCCCCCAGACTCACCTGGGTCACCCCCAGACTCACCTGGGTCACCCACCCAGACTCACCTGTGTCATCCACCAGACTCACCTGTGTCACCCCCAGACTCACCTGGGTCACCCACCCAGACTCACCTGTGTCATCCCCCAGACTCACCTGTGTCACCCCCCCAGACTCACCTGGGTCACCCCCAGACTCACCTGTGTCACCCCCCCAGACTCACCTGTGTCCTCCCCAACTCACCTGTGTCCCCCCCAACATTCCTGTGTCACCCCCAGACTCTCCTGTGTCACCCCCAAAGCCCCCTGAAGGCCGTGGGTGTCCCCCCACCCTGAGTGTCCCCCTGAGTGCCCCTGAGTGTCCCCATGTCCCCCCTGAATGTCCCGCTGAGTGTCCCCATATCCCCCCTGAGTGTCCCCCATGGTGTCCCCATGTCCCCCTGAGTGTCCCCCCTGTGTCCCCTGAGTGTCTCCTGAATGTCCCCATGTCCCCCCTGAATGTCCCCCTGAGTGTCCCCACATCCCCCCTGAATGTCCCCCCTGAGTGTCCCCCCCGGTGTCCCCGCAGGGCTGGCGGCGCTGTTGGGGGCGGGGCTCTTTGCGGCCTGGTCAGTCCGGGCGGGCGGTGGCCATGCCGGGCACTGCCCCGCCCTGGCCGGGCTGGGCGGGGCCCTGGCGCTGGCCAGCGGGGGCGGCTACCTGCGCCTGCGGACACGGGACTGACCGGGACACGCCCACCGGACACGCCCACCCACCTGGGACACACCCATTGGACACGCCCATATGGTATATACCGAGTGGGCACGCCCACTGGACACGCCCACTGGACAACGCCCATCCCAACCCAACCAGCGACACTCTGATGACATCATCGATGGCGTCAGTGGGCCAATGATGTCATCGATGCGGGCAGTCACAGGGTGGGTGTGGCCAGTGACGTCACCTCCGTGGCCAGTGATGTCCTTGGTGGTGCTGACGTAAGCGATGCCATCATCAGTGACGTTGATACAGCCAATGACGTAATTAGCATAATGAGTGCAGCCAATGACATCATGGACATGGCCGCTGACATCACCGCTGTGATCGCTGACGTCATCAACAGCGTCACCACGACCAATGACATCATCAGTAGGATGGGTGTGGCAAATGACATCATCAGCGAGGCGGCCATAATGAATTACATCATTGGCATGGCCGGTGACGCCCATGGCGGGATGGGTGTGGCCGATGACATCACTGCAGTTGCCAACATGACCAACGACATCATCGACGTGGCTAATGACGTCATCATCAGGGCGCTCCAGGGATCGCTGTGGGTGGTGGGGAGGGTGGGAGTCCCTGTGGGGCCGTGAGGAGCTGGGGCTGCTGTGGGGGCCCTGGGGGTCTCTATAGGGTACGATGGAGCTTGGGGTTCCCCCAAACTCACCTGTGCCACCCCAAACCCCCCTGAGCGGGCTGTGAGGGCGCTGCAGGGCACCGTGAGGCGTTGCAGGTCAGCGTGGAGCCCTGGAGGGCTCTGCGAGGTGCTCAGCGGGTGTTACGAGGGCGCTGTGAGGTGCCGGGGTCTCCTATAGGACGCTATAGGGTCGCTATAGGTCTCTATGGGGCGCCATAGGGCTCTATGGGGCGCCCCATGGCCACGCCCCTTCCCACAGACCACGCCCCCTTCCCACAGACCACGCCCCTCTTGCTCCAGGCGCGAGGGAGGGGGCGCGGCCTCGCTGCGGGCGCAGCCAATCGGAGGCGGGCGCGCGCGGGGGTTGGGGGGCGGAGCGCGTGCGCCGCCGGCGACCGCCGCCTAGCGGCCGTGCGGAAAGGAAAAAGGGCGGGAAAGCGCTGAGGGGAGCGAAGGCGGGGGAGGAGGCAGAGACCCCTCGGGACCCCCAAGGCCTCCCTCGAGACCCCCCGACGCCTCCGTCGGGACCCCCCTGGACCTGAATAGAAGCCTCTGTGGTGCTGGGTGAGCCCCTGGCTCTTGCGTCTGGTCGTGAGGGGCTTCCCTCGTTGCCCTCAGGCTGAGGGTGCCGTCATGGCGACGCTCCCCCTCAGCCCTGGGGAATCCCCTCATGGCGGGGGCGGGGCGGGTCCCCCCTATTTCCCTCACCCACCTCCCCTTATCCCCGGGGATCTCCATCGTGGCAGGGCTCTTGTCCCCAGCCTGGGTGTCCCTTTTCGCTGTCACGGTCACCCAAGCGTGGCCCTGGACTGGAAGCAGCTGCCGGACAGGTGATTAACGGGATTCATTAGCGCACGGCCGCGGGGGCAGCGGCGCGTGGCCTGGCGCTGTCCCCAAGCTGCCACCTGGCCCTGTCCCCAAAAGCCGCCACCTGGCCCTGTCCCCCTGCCCGTACCTGGGCCACCAACTGTCTCTGTCCCAGTCCCCTCAGCTGTCCCTGTCCCCGGCCGCCCTGAGGCAACCGCCTGTCCCTGTTCCTCCAGCTGTCCCTGTCCCCGTCCCCTGAAGTGTCCCTGCGGCCACCAGAACCCCCCTACAGCTGCCCCCCTCCTGCCCCACAGCTGCCCCCCAGCCTCCCCTCCTGCCCCCACAGACCCCAAAACCTGCCCCCCAACCCCATAACTCCCCCCAGAGGAGCCTGCGGGTGTCTGAGGGGTAACGGGGAGTTCTGCGGTGCCTGGGATTTGGGGGGGCCCTGGGAGGGGAATGTGGGGGTGCCGAGAGCTTTTGGGGGTGAGCGTGAGGGGGTTTTGGGATAAATGGGATGGGGGGCTTGGGGTGCCCCAGGGGGCCTTAAAGGGCTTGGGGGGCTCTGAGGGGTGTTCGGGGTTGGGGGGGGGGGGGCTCGGGTCTCTGTCGCGATCTGGCGACAGGCGCTGAACCCAAACCAGCCCCGGGAAAGGGCGGGGCCGGTACCGGGAGGGCCGGAGTCGGTACCGGGATGGGTCGGGATCGGTACCGAGAGGGGCGGGATCGGTACCGGGAGAGGCGGAGTCGGTACCGGGAGGAGGCGTGGTCGGTACCGGGAGGGGCGGGATCGGTACCGGGAGGGGGCGGGGTCGGTACCGGGATGGGGAGGAGTCGGTACCGGGAGGGGGCGTGGTCGGTACCGAGAGGGGGCGTGGTCGGTACCGGGATGGGGCGGAGTCGGTACCGGGAGGGGGCGTGGCCGTTACCGCAGGGGGCGGGGCCGGGCCGGTGTGTCCCAGTGACCGGCGGCGGCAGCGGCAGCGGCGGGGATGCGGCGGGGCGCGTGAGAGGTGAGCGCCGGCCGGAGACCCCTCCCCACCGACCCCTCCCCACAGCCCCCGCCCCTCCCCGGGACCCCCCAACACCAGACAGACCCCCCCGGGACCCCCCCTCAGCACCCTGATGGGCCCCCCCAGAGACCCACCCGCTAGCCAAGGACCCCCCCGCTCTCCCTGGAGACCCCCGTAGCCCCCCCGGGAGCTCCTCAGGATCCCCCCGGGACCCCCGACCCCCATCCAGGACCCCCAACAACCTGACAGAGCCTCAGCACCACCCCCTGGGCCCCCCCAGAGACCCCCCCAGGACCTCCCGACACCTCACAGACCCCACCGCACACCCCCAGGGAGACCCCTGGGAACCGCCCCCCAGATACCCTGAGACCCTCTCAGGACCCTCCAACACCCCCCCCCTCCCAGACCCCCACCTCCCCCCAGAACCCCCTGGGACCACCCAACACCCCCTTGGACCCCTGGGGACATCCCCTGGGACCCCAACACCTGAAAACCTCCCTGACATCTCCCCCCACCCCAACAGACCCCAGAGACCCCAAAGCTCCAGACCCCCCACCACAGCTCCTTGGCACCCCCAAAACGCCCCCCCAACAATCCACAGAGCCCCTCAACACCCCCCCGACACCCCCAACCCCCCTGAGACCCCCCAACCACACCCCGACACCCCCAAACCCCCCCCGACACCCCCCAACCACACCCTGACACCCCAAAACAGCCACAGGGCCCCACCTCTCAGCCCCTCCACGACCCCCCCAAGACCACCCCGAACCCCCCCCCTCCCTGCTGGCTGGGACAGCCCGATACCCCCCGGGGGGATGCGGAGGGACAGCGGGGACAGAGGGACACGGGGACAGGGACAGACGGACAGACGGACAGCCGGCCCCGCCGCACCGCCCGTCTGCCCTATTAGTATTCTGCGAGCGGCGGCGGGTGCTGCAGGGCGGGGGGGGGGCGGCGGGGCCGGACTGGGAGGGACTGGGAAGGACTGGGGGGCACTGGGAGGGACTGGGGGGCACTGGGAGGGGATGGAGGGGAGATGGTGCCCGGCTGGGGGGGTCAGAGTCCAACTGGGAAGGACTGGGAAGGACTGGGAGGGGATGGAGGGGGGAGATGGTGCCTGGCTGGGTAGAGCGGGGTCCAACTGGGGGAGACTGGGAAGGACTGGGGGGCTCTGGGGGGCACTGGGAGGGGATGGAGAGGGGAGATGGTGCCCAGTTGGGGGGGTCAGGGTCCAACTGGGGGAGACTGGGAAGGACTGGGGGGCACTGGGAGGGCTGGGAGGGGAGCTGGTGCCCAGCTGGGGGGGTCGGGGTCCAATTGGGAAGGACTGGGGGGCACTGGGAGGGGATGGAGGGGAGCTGGTGCCCAGCTGGGGGGGTCGGGGTCCAATTGGGAAGGACTGGGGGGCACTGGGAGGGGATGGAGGGCACTGGGAGAGGAGCTGGTGCCCAGTTGGGGGGGTCAGGGTCCAACTGGGGGGCACTGGGAAGGACTGGGGGGCACTGGGAGGGACTGGGAGAGCAGATGGTGCACAGCTGGAGGGGTCGGGATCCAACTGGGGAGCACTGGGAAGGACTGGGGGGCACTGGGAGGGGATGGAGGGCACTGGGAGGGCTGGGGGGGGGGAGATGGTGCCCATTTGGGGGGGTCGGGGTCCCACTGGGGAGCACTGGGAAGGACTGGGAGGCACTGGGAGGGTTTGGGGAAGGAGTAGGAGATGCTGGGGTCTTGTTGCAGGGAGGACTGGGATGGGATTGGGGGGGGGTGGGTGGGACCCAGTTTGGGGGGACTGGGAGGGACTGGGAGGGGATGGGGAAGGAGCCAGGATCCAGCTGGGGGGACTGGGATGGGACTGGGGGAACTGGGAGGGACTGGACTGGGATTTGGGGGGAACTGGGAGGGACTGGACTGGGATTTGGGGGTCTGGGCCCCACTCGGGGTGTGCAGTGGGGTTGGAGGGAGCACTGGGGGGGCACTGGGGGATGCTAGAGTTTAACTGGGAGGGGGGGGCTGCTGACCAGTTTGGGGGGCTGGGATCCAGCTGGGAACTGGGCAAACTGGGAGTGGGCTGGGGGGGCCCAGGATGAACCAACTGGGTAAACTGGGGGGGGCTTTGGGGGGCTTTTAGGGGGGAGGGGAAGGCCTGGACCTCCCCCTCACTGTCCCCTCCTCCCCCAGGTGCAGCCACCACCCAACCCCCCCTGTGTGTGTGTCCCCAACCCCCCCAGTGTCCCCAACCCCTCCCAGTGTCCCCAACCCCCCCCCCAGTGTCCCCTCTGTGTCCCCCCCCGGCCGAGATGAGGCAGAGCCCCCCGGAGCGGAGCTTGGGCCAGGTAGGACCTGGCGGGAGGGACACGGAGGGGACACTGGGGATGGGTTGGGGACACCGGGGCTGTCACCAGGGGGTGGTGACATGGAGGGGGAGGGACACAGGCGGTGTCACCTGGGGGGGACACGGAGCGGGTTGGTGGGGGCAGGGAGGACGTTGACTTGTCACCCGGTTGTCATGGGGACAGTGACACAGCTCTGCCTCCCGCCGGTGTGGGGACAGTGACACGGGGGGTGTGGGGACAGTGACACGGGGGGTGTGGGGACAGTGACACGGGGGGTGTGGGGACAGTGACATGGGGCGTGTGGGGACAGTGACACAGGGGGTGTGGGGACAATGACATGGGGTGGGTGTAGGGACAGTGACACGGGGAGGGGTGTGGGGACAATGACACACAGGGGGTGTGGGGACAGTGACACGGGGAGGGGTGTGGGGACAGTGACATGGGGGATGTGGGGACAATGACATGGGGGGTGTGGGGACAGTGACACAGGGGGTGTGGGGACAATGACATGGGGTGGGTGTAGGGACAGTGACACGGGGAGGGGTGTGGGGACAGTGACATGGGGGATGTGGGGACAATGACATGGGGGTGTGGGGACAGTGACACGGGGGGGTGTGGGGACAATGACACGGAGGGTGTGGGGGGACAGTGACATGGGGGGTGTGAGGACGGTGACATGGGGGGTGTGGGGACAGTGACACGGGGGGTGTGGGGACAGTGACACGGGGGGTGTGGGGACAATGACACACGGGGGGTGTGGGGACAGTGACATGGGGGGTGTGGGGACAGTGACACAGGGGGGTGGGGACAGTGACACGGGGACAGTTTGTCCTGGCTGCTGCTGCTGCTGTGGGGATGGGGACGTGGGTTTGTGTCACCCCCCCCCGTGTTGTTCTGGGGACAATGACACAGGTTTGTCACCCCCTGGCACGGGTTTGTCACCCCCTCCCTGTGCTGTCCTGGGGACAATGACACAGGTTTGTCACCCCACCGTGCTGTCCTGGGGACAATGACACAGGTTTGTCACCCCCTGGCACGGGTTTGTCACCCCCTCCCTGTGCTGTCCTGGGGACAATGACACAGGTTTGTCACCCCACCGTGCTGTCCTGGGGACAATGACACAGGTTTGTCACCCCCTGGCACGGGTTTGTCCCCGCTGTTTTGGCAACACTGACAGGCGTTTGTCCCCGCTGTTCTGGGGACAGTGACAGGGTTTTGTCACCCGCTGGCACAGCTTTGTCACCCCACCCTTGTGGGGACAGCGTCAGGGGTTTGTCCCTGCTGCTCTGGTGACAGATGTGTGTCCCCCCCCTCATTCCTGGGGACAGTGACAGCAGCTGTTTGGGGGGTGGTGACACCAGTTTGTCACCCAGAGCTGGCACAGCTGTGTCCCCTGCTGGCTCGGGGACAGTGACAGGGGTTTGTCCCCTCTGCTCTGGGGATGGTGACAGGGCTTTGTGCTGGAGGCCACTGGTGGGCACTGGTGGGTACTGGTGGGCACTGGTCTGACCCTCCCCTGGTGCTGGGGGGTTACTGGGCGTTACTGGGCATTACTGGGGGGTTACTGGTGTGCACTGGTGGGCACCAACATCTCCATGTCTGACCCTCCCCTGCTACTGGGGGGTTACTGGGCGTTACTGGTGGCCACCATTGTCGCTATGTCTGACCATTCTCTTCTGCTGGGGGTTACTGGTGGGCACTGGTGGGCACCGTTAACTCCATATCTGACCTTGTCCTGCTGCTGGGGGTTACTGGGCATACTGGTGGGCACTGGTGGGCACTGTTATCTCCATATCTGACCCTCCCCTGCTGCTGGGGGTTACTGGGTGTTACTGGGCATTACTGGGGGGTTACTGGGCGTTACTGGTGGGCACCATTGTTGCTATGTCTGACCATTCTCTTCTGCTGGGGGTTACTGGTGGGCACTGGTGGGCACCGTTAACTCCATATCTGACCTTGTCCTGCTGCTGGGGGTTACTGGGCATACTGGTGGGCACTGGTGGGCACTGTTATCTCCATATCTGACCCTCCCCTGCTGCTGGGGGTTACTGGGCATTACTGGGGGTTACTGGGCATTACTGGTGGGCATCAATACCTTTGTGTCTGACCATCCCTTGGTGCTGGGGGGTCACTGGTGGACACTGGTGGACACTGGTGGGCATCGTTAACTCCATATCTGACCTTGCCCTGCTGCTGAGGGTTACTGGGCATTACTGGTGGGCACTGGTGGGCACCATCATCACCATTTCTCCCCTCCCCTGCTGCTGGGGGTTACTGGTGGGTGCTGGTGGGCACCAATAACTCCATGTCTGACCCTCCCCTGCTGCTGGGGATTACTGGTGGGCACTGGTGGGCACTGTTATCTCCATATCTGACCCTCCCCTGCTACTGGGGGTTACTGGGGGTTACTGGTGGGCACTGGTGGGCACCAATACCTTTGTGTCTGACCATCCCTTGGTGCTGGGGGGTTACTGGTGGACACTGGTGGGCACTGGTGGGCACCGTTAACTCCATATCTGACCTTGCCCTGCTGCTGGAGGGTTACTGGGCATTACTGGGGGGTTACTGGTGGGCACCATCATCACCATTTCTCCCCTCCCCTGCTGCTGGGGGTTACTGGGCATTACTGGTGGACACTGGTGGGCACTGGTGGGCACCATTAACTCCATATCTGACCTTGCCCTGCTGCTGGGGGTTACTGGTGGGCGCTGGTGGACACCAATAACTCCATGTCTGACCCTCCCCTGCTGCTGGGGGTTTACTGGGCGTTACTGGTGGGCAGTGGTGGGCACTACTGGTGGGCAGGGGTGGGCAGGGGTGGTCAGGGGTGGGCAGGGGCAGTCAGGGGTGGACACTGGTGGGCAGGAGTGGTCAGGGGTGGGCAGGGGTGGACACTGGTGGGCAGAGGTGGGCAGGGGTGGTCAGGGGTGGGCAGAGGTGGTCAGGGGTGGGCAGGGGTGGACACTGGTGAGCAGGGGCGGTCAGGGGTGGGCAGAGGTGGTCAGGGGTGGGCAGGGGTGGGCAGAGGTGGACAGGGGTGGACAGGGGTGGTCAAGGGTGGGCAGGGGTGGACAGGGGTGGACAGGGGTGGGCAGAGGTGGGCAGGGGTGGGCAGAGGTGGTCAGGGGTGGGCAGGGGTGGGCAGAGGTGGGCAGGGGTGGGCAGAGGTGGACACTGGTGGGCAGGGGTGGGCAGGGGTGGACACTGGTGAGCAGGGGCGGTCAGGGGTGGGCAGAGGTGGTCAGGGGTGGGCAGAGGTGGTCAGGGGTGGACAGGGGTGGTCAAGGGTGGGCAGGGGTGGACAGGGGTGGACAGGGGTGGACACTGGTGGGCAGGGGCAGTCAGGGGTGGGCAGGGGTGGACACTGGTGGGCAGGGGCAGTCAGGGGTGGGCAGGGGTGGACACTGGTGGGCAGGGGCGGTCAGGGGTGAGCAGGGGTGGACACTGGTGGGCAGGGGTGGACAGGGGTGGTCAGGGGTGGGCAGGGGTGGTCAGGGGCGGTCAGGGACGGTCAGGGATGGTCAGGGATGGTCAGGGGTGGACACTGGTGAGCAGGGGTGGTCAGGGCTGACGGCGTCCCCGCCGTGTCCCCGCAGGGCGCGGCGTCGGCGGCGCCATGAGGAGCCCCGCGGTGCCCGTCCCCGCCGGCAGGATGCTGCTGGCCCTGGCCCTGGCCTGCGCCAGCCCCTTCCTGGAGCCGCCGGCCGCTCCGCTGCCGCCGCCGCGCCGGACGCTCAACGTGGCCGTCATCCTCAGCGGGGCTTCCTACGGCCCGGCCGGCCCGCCCCGCCTGGCACCCGGAACCTTCCGGAACTTCTCTCTGGAGGTCAACCCGGTGGGGGTGGTGCTGAACGACACCAACCCGCGCAGCCTGATCGTGCGGCTGTGCGACGTGCTGAGCTCGCTGCGCATCCACGGCGTCGTCTTCGAGGACGACACGCGCTCCGAGGCCGTGGCGCAGATCCTGGACTTCATCTCGGCCCAGACCTCCGTGCCCATCATCGGCGTCAACGGCGGCTCCGCCATCGTCCTCACGCCCAAGGTGACGCCCGTCCCCCGTTCGATGTCCCCAAGGGGTTTGAGGGGGACCTGAGTGTCCCCACAGGGCGGATCTGGAAGCGACTGGCCGTCCTCAATCTGACTGTCTGCCACCCCCCAGCCCTGTCTAGGGGTCATCAGAATGTCCCCAGCTGTGTCCAGTGTCACCCAGGTGTCCCCAGCCCAGCTCTAACCCTGTCTGGTGTCACCCAGCTGTCCCCAACCCAGCCTCAACCGTGTCTAATGTCACTCAACTGTCCCCAGCCTAACCCCAGCTGTGTTGAGAGACACCTGAATGTCCCCAACCCAGCCTCAACCATGTCTAATGTCACCCAGCTGTCCCCAGCCTAACCCCAGCCGTGTCTAGTGTCACCTGAATGTCCCCAACCTAACCCCAGCTGTGTCCAGAGCCAGCCAGGTGTCCCCAACCCAGCTCCAACTGCGTCAAGAGCCACCTGAATGTCCCCAATCTAACCCCAGCTGTGTTGAGAGACACCTGAATGTCCCCAACCCAGCTCCAACCGTGTCTAGTGTCACCCAGCTGTCCCCAGCCTAACCCCAGCCGTGTCCAGTGTCACCTGAATGTCCCCAACCCAACCCCAGCTGTGTCCAGAGCCACCCAGGTGTCCCCAACCCTGCTCTAACCCTGTCTGGTGTCACCCAGCTGTCCCCAACCCAGCCCCGACTGCGTCAAGAGCCACTTGAATGTCCCCAACCTAACCCCAGCTGTGTCCAGAGCCACCCAGCTGTGCCCAACCCAGCTCCAACCGTGTCGAGTGTCACCCAACTGTGCCCAGCCTAACTCCAGCCATGTCCAGTGTCACCCAAATGTCCCCAATCCAACCACAACCATGTTGACAGACACCGGAATGTCCCCAGCCCAACCCCAGCTGTGTCCAACTGTCCCCAACCCAACCCTAACCCTGTCCAGTGTCACTTGAATGTCCCCAACCCAGCTCTAACCCTGTCCAGTGTCACCCAACTGTCCCCAGCCCAGCTCTAACCCTGTCCAGTGTCACCCAACTGTCCCCAACCCACCCCCAACCATGTTGAGACTCACCTGAATGTCCCCAGCCTAACCACAGCCCTGTCCAGTGTCACCCAACTGTCTCCAGCCCAGATCCAACCCTGTCCAGTGTCACCCAGGTGTGCCCCAACCCACCCCCAACCGTGTCTAGAGCCACCTGAATGTCCCCAGCCCAGCTCCAACCCTGTCCAGTGTCACCCAGGTGTCCCCCAACCCACCCCCAACCGTGTCCGGCGTGACCTGGCCGTCCCCAACGTGACTGTCCCCACCCTGTGTCCCCACCCCTCGCCACGCCCTCCCCGTGTCCCCCACCCCACCCCACCGCCCTCCACAGGAGAAGGGCTCCACCTTCCTGCAGCTGGGCTCCTCCACCGAGCAGCAGCTCCAGGTGATCTTCGAGGTGCTGGAGGAGTACGACTGGACCTCCTTCGCCGTGGTCACCACGCTGCTGCCGGGCTACGAGGACTTCGTGGACTACGTGGAGGTGCTGACCGACAGCAGCTTCATCGGCTGGGAGCACCGCGGCGTGGTCACCCTCAACCTGACCGACGACCCCGAGGGCGCCCGGACGCGCCGGCAGCTGCGCGAGGTCTCGGCGCAGATCCGGCTGCTCTACTGCTCGCGCGACGAGGCCGAGGCCGTCTTCCGCGCCGCCCGCGAGGCCGGCCTGGCCGGCCCGGGCTACGTCTGGTTCGTGGTGGGCACCAACCTGGGGGGCAGCGAGCAGCTGCCCGAGCACGCGCCGGCCGGGCTCTTCGCCGTGCTGTCGGCCGGCTGGCGCGACGACCTGCAGCACCGCGTCCGCAACGGCGTGGCCATCGTGGCCAAGGGCGCCGAGGCGCTGCTGCGCGACTACGGCTTCATCCCCGAGTTCAACAACGACTGCCGGGCGCCCAACGTCAGCCAGATCAACGACAACCTGCACAGGTGGGGGCGGAGGGGGGCTGTCAGGTGGCTCCAGGTGTGGTGGGAGTTGGGTTGGGAGCGTTACATGGTTGGAGTTGGGTTGAGGATGTTCAGGTGGTTCCAGGTGTGGTTGGAATTGGGTTGAGGATGTTCAGGTGGTTCCAGGTGTGGTGGGAGTTGGGTTGGGGGCATTCAGGTGGCTCCAGGTGTGGTTGGAGTTGGGTTGGGGAGGTTCAGGTGGCTCCAGGTGTGGTTGGAGTTGGGTTGGGGGACAGCTGGACATGGTTGGAGTTGGGTTGGGGAGGTTCAGGTGGTTCCAGGTGTGGTTGGAGTTGGGCTGAGGATGTTCAGGTGGTTCCAGGTGTGCTTGGAGTTGGGTTGAGGATGTTCAGGTGGCTCAAGGTGTGGTTGGAGTTGGGTTGGGGGACAGCTGGACATGGTTGGAGTTGGGGTTTGGTTGGGTTGGGGACATTCAGGTGGCTCTAGACATAGTTGGAGTTGGGTTGAGGATGTTCAGGTGGCTCAAGGTGTGATTGGAGTTGGCTTGGGGGACAGCTGGACATGGTTGGAGTTGGGTTGGGGAGGTTCAGGTGGCTCAAGTTGTGGTTGGAGTTGGGTTGAGGATGTTCAGGTGGCTCCAGGTGTGGTTGGAGTTGGGTTGGGGGACAGCTGGACATGGTTGGAGTTGGGCTGGGGAGGTTCAGGTGGCTCCAGGTGTGGTTGGAGTTGGGTTGGAGACATTCAGGTGGCTCCAGGTGTGGTTGGAGTTGGGTTGGGGACGTTCAGGTGGCTCCAGGTGTGGTTGGAGTTGGGTTGGGGACATCTGGGTGGCTCTGGACACAGCTGGGGTGGCTCTGGACACAGCTGGGCACAGCCAGGTGACCCCAGGCACGCTCCTGGCCGGGTGGCACAGGTACTTCATGAACATCACCTGGGGGCAGAAGGACTTCTCCTTCAACGAGGACGGCTACCTGGTGAACCCCTCGCTGGTGGTCATCTCCCTCAACAAGGAGCGCACCTGGGAGGTGGTGAGTGTCACCTGCGGGGACAGGGACGTCCCCTCTCTGCTCGGCGTCACCGTCCCGGGCACGGTGACAGTGCCACCGCGGTGTCCCCATGGGGCTCGGTGCCATCTGCTCGTCCTCGTGCCACCCTCACGCTGCGTTGTCACAGCAACGCCACACCTGGGGGGTGGCGGTGACACCTGGGCGGTGACGGGGACACGGCTCGGTCTCCTGCCCTGCCCTGCCCAGCCTGGTTTCACAGCCAGGCCACGCTGTCACTGTCCCCAGCAGTGACGTCCCATGGTGGTGACACCTTGTCCTGGTCCCCACCAATTCCCTATAGAAGTGGTGGTGTCATTGTCCCCAGCAGTGATGTCCCATGGTGGTGGTGGCACCTTGTCCTGGTCAGTTGTCACTGTCCCCAGCAGTGATGTCTCATGGTGGTGACACCTTGTCCTTGTCCCCACCATTTCCCTATGGAGGTGATGGTGTCACTGTTCCCAGCAGTGATGTCCCATGGTGGTGGTGGCACCTTGTCCTGGTCAATTGTCACTGTCCCCAGCAGTGATGTCTCATGGTGGTGACACCTTGTCCTGGTCCCCACCATTTCCCTATAGAAGTGATGGTGTCATTGTCCCCAGCAGTGATGTCCCATGGTGGTGGTGGCACCTTGTCCTGGTCAATTGTCACTGTCCCCAGCAGTGATGTCCCATCGTGGTGGTGACACCTTGTCCTGGTCCCCACCATTTCCCTATAGAAGTGATGGTGTCATTGTCCCCAGCAGTGATGTCCCATGGTGGTGGTGGCACCTTGTCCTGGTCAATTGTCACTGTCCCCAGCAGTGATGTCCCATGGTGGTGACACCTTGTCCTTGTCCCCATCATTGTCCGCAGAACTGATGTCGCATCGTGGTGGCACCTTGTCCTGGTCCCCTCCATTTCCTTATTGAGGTGATGTCATCACTGTCCCCAGCAGTGACATCCCATGGTGGTGGCACCTTGTTCTGGTCAATTGTCACTGTCCCCAGAGCTGATGTCCCATGGTGGTGGCACCTTGTCCTGGTCCCCACCATTTCCTACCAAGATGATGTCATCACTGTCCCCAGAGCTGATGTCCCATGGTGGTGGCACCTTGTCCTGGTCCCACCATTTCCCTATGGAGGTGATGGCATCAGTGTCCCCAGAGGTGACACCCTGGCACGGTGACACTTCCTCCACCTGTTGCCCACTGAGGACACCCTGTCATTGTCCCTAGCAGTGTCACCTGGCCGTGGTGACATCCCATCACAGGGACACGCTCTGGGTGTCCCCAGGTGTCCCTCACCTGTCCCAGGTGGGCAGCTGGGAGCAGCAGGTGCTGAGGCTCAAGTACCTGGTGTAGTCACATGATGGGTGGTGACATCACATCACGGTGACACCTTGGTCATAGTGACACCTCTGCAGTGTCCCCACCTGTCCGTACCTGTCCATACCTGTCCATACCTGTCCCCAGGTGGGCAGCTGGGAGCAGCAGGTGCTGAGGCTCAAGTACCTGGTGTGGTCACACTGGGTGACATCACATCACGGTGACACCTTGGTCACGGTGACACCTCTGTAGTGTCCCCAGGTGTCCCTCACCTGTCCATACCTGTCTGTACCTGTCCGTACCTGTCCCCAGGTGGGCAGCTGGGAGCAGCAGGTGCTGAGGCTCAAGTGCCCGGTGTGGTCACATGATGGGTGGTGACATCCCATCACTGTGACACCTTGGCCTGTCACCTTCTGGGTGTCCCCACATGTCCCCACCTGTCCGTACCTGTCCCCAGGTGGGCAGCTGGGAGCAGCAGGTGCTGAGGCTCAAGTACCCGGTGTGGTCACACTGGGTGACATCAGATCACGGTGACACCTCTGCAGTGTCCCCACATGTCCCTACCTGTTCCTACCTGTCCCTACCTGTCCTTACCTGTCCATACCTGTCTGTACCTGTCTGTACCTGTCTGTACCTGTCCCAGGTGGGAGCAGCAGGTGCTGAGGCTCAAGTACCCGGTGTGGTCACACTGGGTGACCTCAGATCACGGTGACACCTTGGCCTGTTCCAAGGCTCTGCAGTGTCCCCAGGTGTCCCTACCTGTCCGTACCTGTCCCTCACCTGTCCATACCTGTCCCAGGTGGGCAGCTGGGAGCAGCAGGTGCTGAGGCTCAAGTACCCGGTGTGGTCGCGCTACGGGCGCTTCCTGCAGCCGGTGGAGGACGGGCGGCACCTGACGGTGGCCACGCTGGAGGAGCGTCCCTTCGTCATCGTGGAGAACATCGACCCGGCCACCGGCACCTGCATCCGCGACTCCGTGCCCTGCCGGCGCCAGCTCAACCGCACCGCCAGGTGGGCACACCTGGGACACCTGGGGGGAGACACCTGGGGGCACCTGGGCACACCTGGGACAGCTGGGGGGGACACCTGGGAAAGGTAAGGACACCTGGGGGTGGCACTGCCAGGCTGGGGGGACACCTGGGACACCTGGGGGGACACCTGGGGGAGACACCTGGGGGCACCTGGGCACACCTGGGCACACCTGGGACAGCTGGGGGGGACACCTGGGCACACCTGGGACAGGTGATCACACCTGGGGGCACCTGGGACTCCTGGGCACGCCTGGGGGCACCTGGGACTCCTGGGCACGCCTGGGGGCACCTGGGACAGGTGGCACTGCGGGGTGGGGAGACACCTGGGAGAGGTGGGGACACCTGGGGGCACCTGGGCACACCTGGGAGGACACCTGGGGGGACACCTGGGTACACCTGGGACAGCTGGGGCAGGTGGCACTGCAGGGTGGGGGGGAACACCTGGGACCAGGTGGGTGTGTCACTGCCCAAGCGAGGGACACCTGTGTTCTGGAGGTGTCACTGTCACCCTGGAGGTGACACTTTGGCTCTCAGGGTGTCCCCACCACTTTGGGGTCGTCCCCAAGACCCCAGGGGTGTCCCCAAGACCCCAGGGGTGTCCTCACCACTTTGGGGTTGTCCCCAAGACCCTATGGATGTCCCCAAGACCCTGGGGGTGTCCCCAAAACCCCAGGGGTGTCCCCAAGACCCCAGGAGTGTCCCCAAGACCTGAGGGTGTCCCCAAGACCCCAGGAGTGTCCCCAAGACCCTGGGGTGTGTCCCCAAGACCCCTGAGGGTGTCCCCAAGACCCTGGGTGTGTCCCCAAGACCCCGAGGGTGTCCCCAAGACCCCGAGGGTGTCCCCAAGACCCTGAGCGTGTCCCCAAGACCCCAGGAGTGTTCCCAAGACCTTGGCAGTGTCCTCACCACTTTGGGGTCGTCCCCAAGACCCTGGGGATGTCCTTAAGACCCCGAGGGCGTCCCCAAGATCCTGAGTGTGTCCCCAAGACATTGGGGGTGTCCCCAAGACCCCGGGGGTGTCCCCAAAACCCCAGGAGTGTCCCCAAGACCCCAGAGGTGTCCCCAAGACCCCAGGGGCGTCCCCAAGACCCCAGAGGTGTCCCCAAGACCCCAGGAGTGTCCCCAAGACCCCAGAGGTGTCCCCAAGACCCCAGAGGTGTCCCCAAGACCCCAGGAGTGTCCCCAAGACCCCAGAGGTGTCCCCAAGACCCCAGGGGTGTCCCCAAGACCCCAGAGGTGTCCCCAAGACCCTGGGTGTGTCCCCAAGACCCTGGGGGTGTCCCCATCACTTCGGGGGTGTCCCCAAGACCCCTGAGGGTGTCCCCAAGACTCCGGGGGTGACCCCAAGACTCCGAGGGTGTCCCCAAGACCCCAGGGGTGTCCCCAAGACCCCGAGGGTGACCCCAAGACCCCGGGGGCATCCTCAAGACCCCAGGGGTGTCCCCAAGACCCTGGGGGTGTCCCCAAGACCCCGGCAGTGTCCTCACCACTTTGGGGTCGTCCCCAAGACCCTATGGATGTCCCCAAGACCCCGGGGGTGTCCCCAAGACCTGAGTGTGTCCCCAAGACCTTGGGGGTGTCCCGAAGACCCTGGGTGTGTCCCCAAGACATTGGGGGCATCCCCAAGACCCCGGGGGTGTCCCCAAAACCCCAGGGGTGTCCCCACCACTTTGGGGGTGTCCCCAAGACCCCGGGGGCATCCTCAAGACCCCAGGGGTGTCCCCAAGACCGTGGGGTGTGTCCCCAAGACCCCTGAGGGTGTCCCCAAGACCCCGAGGGTGTCCCCATCACTTCAGGGGTGTCCCCATCGCTTTGGGGGTGACCCCAAGACCCCGGAGGTGTCCCCAAGACCCCGGCAGTGTCCTCACCACTTTGGGGTCATCCCCAAGACCCTGGGTGTGTCCCCAAGACCCCGGGGATGTCCCCAAGACCCCGAGGGTGTCCCCAAGACCCCAGGGGTGTCCCCAAGACCCCAGGAGTGTCCCCAAGACCCCGAGGGTGTCCCCAAGACCCCAGGGGTGTCCCCAAGACCCCAAGGGTGACCCCAAGACCCCGGCAGTGTCCTCACCACTTTGGGGTCGTCCCCAAGACCCTATGGATGTCCCCAAGACCCCAAGGGTGTCCCCAAGACCCCAGGGGTGTCCCCAAGACCCCGAGGGTGTCCCCAAGACCCCAGGGGTGTCCCCAAGACCCCGGGGGTGACCCCAAGACCCCGGCAGTGTCCTCACCACTTTGGGGTCGTCCCCAAGACCCTATGGATGTCCCCAAGACCCTGAGGGCGTCCCCAAGATCCTGAGTGTGTCCCCAAGACCTTGGGGGTGTCCCCAAGACCCTATGGATGTCCCCAAGACCCCGATGGTGTCCCCAAGACTCCGGAGGTGTCCCCAAGACCCCAGGGGTGTCCCCAAGACCCCAGAGGTGTCCCCAAGACCCTGAGTGTGTCCCCAAGACCCCAGGGGTGTCCCCAAGACCCCAGAGGTGTCCCCAAGACCCCAGGGGTGTCCCCAAGACCCTGAGGGTGACCCCAAGACCCCAAGGGTGACCCCGCCCCTCCGGGGGTCCCCGCAGCCCCCCGCCCTTCGAGAAGAAGTGCTGCAAGGGGTTCTGCATCGACATCCTGAAGCGGCTGGCGCGGGCCCTGGGCTTCACCTACGACCTCTACCTGGTCACCAACGGCAAGCACGGCAAGAAGATCGACGGCGTCTGGAACGGCATGGTGGGCGAGGTGGGGCCCCCCCAAAAGCACCCCGAAATTATCAGCTCTGAGCCCCAAAATATCCCCCAAAAACAGCCCAAAAATATCCCCTCTGCACCCTGAAAATATCAGCTCTGCGCCCCAAAATATCCCCCCAAAAACACCCAAAAATGTCCCCTCTGAGCCCCAAAATATCCCCCCAAAAACAGCCCAAAATATCCCCTCTGCACCTCAAAAATGTTCTGTCTGAACCTCAAAATATGCCCTCTGCACCCCAAAATATCCCCCCAAAAATGCCCTAAAACATCCCCTCTGCACCCCAAAATATCCACCCCAAAACAGCCCAAAATATCCCCTCTGCACCCCGAAAATATCAGCTCTGCACCCCAAAAATATCTCCCAAAAACAGCCCAAAATATCCCCTCTGCACCCCAAAAATATCCCCTCTGAGCCCCAAAATATCCCCCCAAAAACACCCCAAAATATCCCCTCTGCACCCCAAAATATTCCCCCAAAAACTCCCCGAAATACCCGCTCTGAACCCCAAAATATCCACCCCAAAACAGCCCAAAATATCCCCTCTGCACCCCGAGAATATCAGCTCTGCACCCCAAAAATATCCCCTCTGAGCCCCAAAATATCCCCCCGAAAACAGCCCAAAAAATCCACTCTGCACCCCAAAATATTCCCCCAAAAACTCCCTGAAATATCCGCTCTGAACCCCAAAATACCCCCCAAAACCAGCCCAAAATATCCCCTCTGCACCCCGAAAATATTAACCCCAAAGTATCCCCCCAAAAACACCCAAAAATGTCCCGTCTGAACCCCAAAATATCCACTCTGCACCCCAAAATATACCCCCAAAGATATCCCAAAATATCCGCTCTGCACCCCAAAATATCCCCCGAAAACCACCCCAAAATATCTGCTCTGCACCCCAAAAATGCCCCCCTGCACCCCAAAACCAGCCCAGGACCCGCCACAGGAGGGCGTGGGGGGAACCCAAAATGTTCTCCTGGCCACACCCCTCTGGCCACACCCCTCTGGCCACGCCCCCCTGAGCATGCCCCGCCCCCAGGTGTTCTACCAGTGGGTGGACATTGGGGAGGGGGGGCGGGGAGGGTGGAGCCCAAAATGTTCTCCTGGTCACACCCTCTCTGGCCACGCCCCCTCTGGCCACGCCCACCATGGCCCCGCCCCCTGAGTATGCCCCACCTCACCCAGGTATTCTACTGGTGGGTGGACAAAATGTTCTCCTGGCCACACCCCCTGTGGCCACACCCCCCTGTGGCCACACCCCCCTGTGGCCACACCCCATACGTGGCCACACCCCCTGTGGCCCCGCCCCCTGATCAGGCCCCGCCCCTTGCAGGTGTTCTACCGGTGGGCGGACATAGGTGGGGGGGGACCCAAAAATGTTCTCCTGGCCACACCCCCCTCTGGCCACACCCCCACGTGGCCCCGCCCCCTGAGCAGGCCACGCCCCCGCTCAGGCCACGCCCCCGCTCAGGCCACGCCCCCCGCTCAGGTGTTCTACCGGCAGGCGGACATATGTGTGGGGGGGGTGGGGAACAAAATGTTCTCCTGGCCACACCCCCCTCTGGCCACACCCCCTCAGGCCCCGCCCCCCGCTCAGGCCACGCCCCCCGCGCAGGTGTTCTACCGGCGGGCGGACATGGCCATCGGCTCGCTGACCATCAACGAGGAGCGCTCCGAGATCATCGACTTCTCCGTGCCCTTCGTGGAGACCGGCATCAGCGTCATGGTGTCCCGCAGCAACGGCACCGTCTCGCCCTCCGCCTTCCTGGGTACCCAAACACCCCAAAAACACACCTGGGAACCCCAAAAAACCCCAAAAACCCACCCCAAAAACCCCCAAAACACACCTGGGAACCCCAAAAAACCCCAAAAACCCACCCCAAAAACCCACCTGGGAACCCCAAACACCCAACAGGCATCAGCGTCATGGTGTCCCGCAGCAACGGCACCGTGTCCCCCTCCGCCTTCCTGGGTACCCCAAAAACCCCAAAAACACCCCAAAAACACACCTGGGAACCCCAAAAACCCACCCCAAAAACACACCTGGGACCCCCCAAAACCCCAAAAACCCACCCCAAAAACCCCCAAAACCCACCTGGGGACCCCAAACACCCAACGGGCATCAGCGTCATGGTGTCCCGCAGCAACGGCACCGTCTCGCCCTCCGCCTTCCTGGGTACCCCAAAAAATACACCTGGAACCCCAAAAACACACCTGGGAACCCCAAAAAACCCCAAAAACCCACCCCAAAAACCCACCTGGGGACCCCAAACACCCAACGGGCATCAGCGTCATGGTGTCCCGCAGCAACGGCACCGTGTCCCCCTCCGCCTTCCTGGGTACCCCAAAAAATCCCCCAAAAACCCCAAAAACCCACCCCAAAAACCCACCTGGGAACCCCAAAAACGCCAAAAACCCACCCCAAAAACCTCCAAAACACACCTGGGGACCCCAAAACCCCACCTGGGATCCCATAAACCCACCTGGGACCCTCCCCCAAACATCCCTGCGTCCCTCCCAACATCTCAGTGCCACCCCATGTCCCCTGATGTCCCGTCCTGTCCCATGATGTCCCCTGATGTCCCCCAATGTCCCCCGATGTCCCCTGATGTCCCCTGATGTCCCCTGATGCCCCCTGATGTCCCCAGAGCCGTACAGCCCGGCCATCTGGGTGATGATGTTCGTCATGTGTCACCTGTGTCCCTGATGTCACCCCATGTCCCCAATGTCCCCTGATGTCCCTGATGTCCCCAATGTCCCCTGATGTCCCTGATGTCCCCAATGTCCCTGATGTCCCCTGATGTCCCCTGATGTCCCCTCCTGTCCCCAATGCCCCCTGCTGTGCCCAATGTCCCCTGATGTCCCCAATGTCCCCAATGTCCCCTGCTGTCCCCAGAGCCGTACAGCCCGGCCGTCTGGGTGATGATGTTCGTCATGTGTCACCTGTGTCCCTGATGTCACCCCATGTCCCCAATGTCCCCTGATGTCCCTGATGTCCCCAATGTCCCTGATGTCCCCAATGTCCCCTGATGTTCCCTGGTGTCCCTGATGTCCCCAATGTCCCCTGATGTCCCCTGATGTCCCCTCCTGTCCCCTGATGTCCCCTGCTGTCCCCATGTCCCCCCAGAGCCGTACAGCCCGGCCGTGTGGGTGATGATGTTCGTCATGTGTCTCACCGTGGTGGCCGTCACCGTCTTCATCTTCGAGTACTTCAGCCCCGTGGGCTACAACCGCAGCCTGGCCAGCGGCCAGCGTGAGTGACCCCTGACCCCTGACCCCCGTGTCACCCCCCCGGTGTCCCCCTGTCACCCCTCAGGACCGGGGAGCTCCACGGTGACCGGTGACAGATCCACCCGGCTGCTCCGGCCGTCGGTGTCACCTCCTCGTCCCCTGGTGTCACCTCCTCGTCCCCTGGTGTCACCTCCTGACCCTGCGGGTGTCCCCTGGGCCTGGGGGACACCAGGTGACCCCGGGTGACCTTGTCCCCTGTCCCCAGGTGACCCCAGGTGACCCTGTCCCTCTGTCCCCTCCATCGTCAGCAGATCCACCTGGCTGCTGTGGGCGCTGGTGGCACCTTGTCCCCATGTGACCCCACGGTGTCCCCTGTCCTTGGGTGACCCCGGGTGACCCTGAGTGACCCTGTCCCCCTGTCCCCTGTCCTTGGGTGACCCTGGGTGACCCCAGGTGACCCCAGGTGACCCTGTCTCTTGTCCCCTCCACCATCAGCAGATCCACCTGCTGCTCCGGCCATTGTCCCTCTGTCACCCCGTGGTGTCCCCTGTCCCTGGGTGACCCCCGGTGACCCCGGGTGACCCTGGCTGACCCCAGGTGACCCCGTCCCCCCTGTCCAGGCATGGGGGGCTCCACCTTCACCATCAGCAGATCCACCTGGCTGATGTGGGCGCTGGTGGCATTTTGTCCCTATGTCACCCCGTGGTGTCCCCTGTCCTTGGGTGACCCCAGGTGACCGTGGTTGACCCTGTCCCCTGTCCTTGGGTGACCCTGGGTGACCCCAGGTGACCAAGGATGACCCCAGGTGACCCTGTCCCCCCGTCCCATGTCCCCTCAGGCACAGGGGAGTCCACCTTCACCCTCAGCAGATCCATCTGCTGTTGGTGTCACCTTGTCCATGTGTCACCCCGTGGTGTCCCCTGTCCTTGGGTGACCCCGGGTGACCCCAGGTGGCCCTGGCTGACCCCGAGTGACCCTGTCCCCCTGTCCCCTGTCCTTGGGTGACCCTGGGTGACCCCAGGTGACCCCAGGTGACCCTGTCCCTTGTCCCCTCCACCATCAGCAGATCCACCTGGCTGCTCTGGCCATTGTCCCTCTGTCACCCCGTGGTGTCCCCTGTCCTTGGGTGACCTCAGATGACCCCAGGTGACCCCAGGTGACCCTGGTTGACCCCGGGTGACCCTGTCCCCCCTGTCCCATGTCCCCCCAGGCACAGGGGGCTCCACCTTCACCCTCAGCAGATCCATCTGCCATTGGTGGCACTTTGTCCCTCTGTGACCCCGTGGTGTCCCCTGTCCTTGGGTGACCCCAGGTGACCCTGGGTGACCCCGTGTGACCCCGTCCCCCCTGTCCAGGCGCGGGGGGCTCCACCTTCACCATCGGCAAGTCCATCTGGCTGCTGTGGGCGTTGGTCTTCAACAACTCGGTGCCGGTGGAGAACCCCAAGGGCACCACCAGCAAGATCATGGTGCTGGTCTGGGCCTTCTTCGCCGTCATCTTCCTGGCCAGCTACACCGCCAACCTGGCCGCCTTCATGATCCAGGAGGAGTACGTGGACACCGTCTCCGGCCTCAGTGACCGCAAGGTGACCATGGGGACAGCGGGAGGACATTGGGGACTTTGGGGGGACACCAAGGGGACACTGAGGGGACACCAAGGGGACACCAAGGGGACACCAAGGGGACACTGAGGGGACACCAAGGGGACACCAAGGGGACATGGTGTTCGGCCTCAGTTACTGCAAGGTGACCACAGGGACATTGGGGGGACATTGGGGGGACACCAAGGGGACACGGTGTCCGGCCTCAGTGACCGCAAGGTGACACGGAGGGGACACCAAGGGGACACTGTGTTTGGCCTCAGTGAGGGCAAGGTGACCACGAGGACATTGGGGGGACATCAAGTGGACACCATGTCCGGCCTCAGTGAGGGCAAGGTGACAGGGAGGGGACATTGGGGGGACAGGGAGGGGACACCAAGGGGACACGGTGTCCGGCCTCAGTGACCGCAAGGTGACAGGGAGGGGACATTGGGGGGACAGGGAGGGGACACCGTGTCCAGCCTCAGCGATGGCAAGGTGACCGCGGGGACATTGGGGGACACTGGGGACATTGGGGGGGACACCAAGGGGACACCAAGGGGACACTGTGTCCAGCCTCAGTGACCACAAGGTGACCACGGGGGGACAGTGAGGTTTTGGGGACATTGGGGACACCAGGGGAAGGTGAGGGGACACCAAGGGGACACTGTGTCCGGCCTCAGTGACCGCAAGGTGACCGAGAGGGGACATTGGGGTGTTGGGGACATTGGGGACATTGAGGACACCAGGGGACAGTGAGGAGACACCAAGGGGACACCGTGTTTGGCCTCAGCGACCACAAGGTGACCATGAGGGGACAGGGAGGGGACAGTGGGGGGGACAGAGGGGGAGCATTGTGGGGATACCAAGGGGACACTGAGGGGACACCAAGGGGACACCAAAGGGACACGGTGTCTGGCCGCAGTGACCACAAGGTGACCACGAGGACATTGGGGGGACACCAAGGGGACACCAAGGGGCACGGTGTCCAGCCTCAGCGACCGCAAGGTGACAGGAAGGGGACATTGAGGGGACAGAGAGGGGACAGGGAGGGGACAGGGAGGGGACACCGTGGCTGGCCACAGTGACCACAAGATGACAGCGGAGGGACAGCGGGGTGTTGGGGACCTTGGGGACATTGGGGACACCAGGGGATGGTGAGGAGACAGAGAGGGGACAGGGAGGGGACAGAGAGGGGATGGAGAGGGGACACCAAGGGGACACCATGTCTGGCCTCAGTGACCGCAAGGTGACAGAGAAGGGACAGGGAGGGGACAGGGAGGGGACATTGTGGGGACACCAGCGAACCAAGGGGACACCGTGGAGACACCGGTGGGATGTGTTTTTGGGGTTCTGAGCAGGGGGTTTTTTCGGTTCTGATCCGATTTTGGGTGTTTCTGGGGATGCTGAGCTGTTTTTTTTTGGTTCTGAACTGTTTCTGGGTGGTGCTGATGTGTTTTTGGAGGTTTTTTGGGGGTTCTGACCCATTTTCTGGCTGTTTTTGGGGATGCCGAGCTGGTTTTTTTCGATTCTGACCCATTTTTGGGGGTTCTGATCTGTTTTTGGGGGGTGCTGATGTGTTCTTTGGGGTTTTTTTTTTTGGTTCTGACCCGTTTTTGGGTGGTGCTGATGTGTTTTTTGGGGTTTTTTTTGGTTCTGACCCGTTTTTGGGTGGTACTGATGTGTTTTTGGGGTTTTTTTTGGGATTCTGATCCGTTTTCTGGCTGTTTTTGGGGATGCCGAGCTGGTTTTTTGGGGTTCTGAGCTGTTTTTTTTTCGGTTCTGACCCATTTCTGGGGGGTGCTGATGTGTTTTTTTGGGTTTTTTGGGGTTCTGACCCGTTTTTTGGGTGGTTTTGGGGGTGCTGAGCTGTTTTTTTGGGTGGTTTTTTTAGGTTCTGAGCAGGTTTTCTTTTGGTTCTGATCCGTTTCTGGGTGGTTTTGGGGATGCTGAGCTGGTTTTTTTTGGTTCTGAGCTGGTTTTTTTTTCAGTTCTGATCCGTTTTTGCGCGGTGCTGATGTGTTTTTTTGGGGTTTTTTGGAGGTTCTGAGCGGTTTTTGGGTGTTTTTGGGGATACTGAGCTGGTTTTTTTTGGTTCTGAGCAGTTTTTTTTTTGGTTCTGACCCATTTTTGGGGGGTTCTGATCTGTTTTTGGGCGGTGCTGATGTGTTTTTTGGGTTTTTTTTTGGGGGTTCTGACCCATTTCTGGGCGTTTTTGGGGATGCCGAGCTGGTTTTTTGGGGTTCTGAGCTGGTTTTTTTTTTGGTTCTGATGTGTTTTTGGGGGTTTTTTGGGGGTTCTGACCCGTTTTCTGGGTGTTTTTGGGGATGCTGAGCTGGTTTTTTTTGGTTCTGAGCTGGTTTTTTTTCGATTCTGACCCATTTTTGGGGGGTTCTGTTTTTGGGCGGTGCTGATGGTTTTTTTTGGGTTTTTTTTGGGGGTTCTGACCCGTTTCTGGGGATGCCGGGCTGGTTTTTTTTGGTTCTGAGCAGTTTTTTTTGATTCTGACCCATTTTTGGGGGGTTCTGATCTGTTTTTGGGTGGTGCTGATGTGTTTTTTGGGGTTTTTGGGGTTCTGGCCCGTTTTTGGGTGTTTCTGGGGATGCCAAGCTGGTTTTTTTTGGTTCTGAGCTGGTTTTTTTTGGTTCTGACCCATTTTTGGGCAGTGCTGATGTGTTTTTGGGGGGTGCTGATGTGTTTTTTGGGGTTTTTTTGGGATTCTGATCCGTTTCTGGGGGTTTTTGGGGATGCCGAGCTGTTTTTTTTTTTGGTTCTGACCCGTTTTTGGGCGGTGCTGATGTGTTTTTGGGGGTTTTTTGGGGGTTCTGACCCGTTTTCTGGGTGTTTTTGGGGATACCGAGCTGGGTTTTTTTGGTTCTGAGCAGTTTTTTTTTGGTTCTGACCCATTTTTGGGGGGTTCTGATCTGTTTTTGGGTGGTGCTGATGTGTTTTTTGGGGTTATTTTTTCGGTTCTGATCCGGTTTTGGAGGTTTTCGGGGGTTCTGAGCTGGTTTTTTGGTGTTCTGAGCTGTTTTTTTGGGGGGGTTCTGATTCGGTTTTGGGTGGTGCTGATGTGTTTTTGGGGGGTTTTTTTTGGGATTCTGATCCGTTTCTGGGTGTTTTTTGGGGATGCCGAGCTGGTTTTTTGGGGTCCTGACCCCTTTCTGGGTGTTTTTGGGGATGCCGAGCTGGTTTTTTTTTGGTTCTGAGCAGTTTTTTGGGTTTTTTTGGGGATGCCGAGCTGGTTTTTTTCGGTTCTGATGGGTTTTTGGGGGTTTTTTTTGGGGTCCTGACCCGTTTCTGGGTGTTTTTGGGGATGCCGAGCTGGTTTTTTTCGGTTCTGATGGGTTTTTGGGGGTTTTTTTGGGGTCCTGACCCATTTTCTGGCTGTTTTTGGGGATGCCGAGCTGGGTTTTTTCGGTTCTGATGTGTTTTTTGGGGTTTTTTGGGGGTTCTGATCAGTTTTTTGGGGTTTTTGGAGATGCCGAGCTGGTTTTTTTTGGTTCTGAGCTGTTTTTTTTGGGGTCCTGACCCGTTTTGGGGTGTTTTTGGGGCTCAGTTCCAGCGGCCCCAGGAGCAGTACCCCCCGCTGAAGTTCGGCACGGTGCCCAACGGCAGCACGGAGAAGAACATCCGCAGCAACTACCCGGCCATGCACAGCTACATGGTGCGCTACAACCAGCGCGGCGTCGAGGACGCCCTGCAGCACCTGAAAACCGGGTAACCACGGGGGGGAAAATGGGGGAATTTGGGGGGAAAATGGGGAAATTGGGGGAAAAATGGGGAATTTGGGGAAAAAAATGGGGAATTTGGGGGGAAAAATGGGAGAAAATGAGGAAATTGGGAGCAAAAAACGGGGGATTTTGGGGGAAAAATGGAGAATTTGGGGGAAAAAACAGGGAATTTGGGGGGAAAATGGGGAATTTGGGGGAAGAAACAGGGAATTTGGGGGGGAAAAATGGGGAATTTGGGGGAAGAAACAGGGAATTTGGGGGGAAAACGGGGAATTTGGGGGAAAAACTGAGAATTTGGGGGGAAAACGGGGAAAAACAGGGAGTTTGGGGAAAAAACAGGGAGTTTGGGGGAAAAATGGGGAATTTGGGGGGAAAAACGGGGAATTTGGGGGGAAAAACGTGGAATTTGGGGGAAAAATGGAGAATTTGGGGGAAAAATGGGGAATTTGGGGGGAAAACGGGGAATTTGGGGGAAAAACAGAATTTGGGGGGAAAACAGGGGGAAAAACAGGGAGTTTGGGGAAAAAATGGGGAATTTGGGGGGAAAAATGGGGAATTTGGGGAAAAAATGGAGAATTTGGGGGAAAAATGGGGAATTTGGGGGGAAAAAAGGGGAATTTGGGGGAAAAATGGAGAATTTGGGGGGAAAATGGGGAGAAATGAGGGAATTGGGGGGAAAAAATGGGGAAATTGGGGGGAAAAAAGGTGAATTTGGGGGGAAAAATGGGGAAAAATGAGGAATTTGGGGGAAAAATGGGGGGGGAAATGGGGGATTTGGGGGGAAAATGGGGGGAAAAATGGGGAGTTTGGGGGAAAAATGGGGAATTTGGGGGGAAAAATGGGGAATTTGGGGGGAAAATGGGAGAAAATGAGGAAATTGGGAGCAAAAAACGGGGGATTTTGGGGGAAAACGGGGAAATTGGGGAAAAAAACGGGGGGAAATGGGGGATTTAGGGGGAAAAAAATGGGGAATTTGGAGGGAAAAATGGAGAATTTGGGGGGAAAAATGGGGAATTTGGGGGGGAAAATAGAGAATTTGGGGAAAAAAGGAGAATTTGGGGGGAAAAAATGGAGAATTTGGGGAAAAAAGGAGAATTTGGGGGGAAAAAAGGGGAATTTGGGGGAAAAATGGAGAATTTGGGGGGAAAATGGGGAGAAATGGGGGATTGGGGAAAAAATGGGGAATTTGGGGGGAAAAACGGGGAATTTGGGGGGAAAAATGGGGAATTTGGGGGGAAAAATGGGGGATTTGGGGAAAAATGGGGAATTTGGGGAAAAATGGGGAATTTGGGGGGAAAAATGGGGAATTTGGGGAAAAATGGGGAATTTGGGGGGAAAAATGGGGAATTTGGGGGGAAAATGGGGGATTTGGGGAAAAAATGGGGAATTTGGGGGGAAAAATGGGGAATTTGGGGGGAAAAACGGGGAATTTGGGGGAAAATTGGGGAATTTGGGGGGGAAAATGGGGAATTTGGGGGGAAAAATGGGAGAAAATGGGGAATTTGGGGAAAATTGGGGAGAAAATGGGGAAATTGGGGGGGAATGGAGAATTTGGGGAAAATTGGGGGGGAAATGGGGGATTTGGGGGGAAAATGGAGAATTTGGGGAAAAAATGGGGAATTTGGGGGGAAAATGGGGAATTTGGGGTAAAAATGGAGAAAAAATGGGGGATTTGGGGGGGAAAATGGGGGGGAAATGGGGGAATTGGGGGGAAAAATGGGGAAATTGGGGGAAATTGGGGGGAAAACGGGGGGAAAACGGGGAATTTGGGGGAAAGATGGGGAATTTGGGGGGGAAAACGGGTATTTGGGGGGTAAAATGGAGAATTTGGGCGGAAAAATGGGGAATTTGGGGAAAAAATGGGAAATTTGGGGGAAAAATGGAGAATTTGGGGGAAAAAACAAGGGATTTGGGGAGAAAATGGGGAATTTGGGGAAAAAATGGGGGAAATTGGGGGGAAAATGGGGGATTTGGGGGGAAAAAAGGGGAATTTGGGGGAAAATGGAGAATTTGGGGGGAAAAAACGGGGGGGGAATGGGGGAACTGGAGGGAAACATGGGGGGAAATGGAGAAATTGGAGAAAAAACGGGGGAAAAATGAGGAAATTGGGGGGGAAAACCAGAGAATTTGGGGAAAAATTGGGGGGAAAAATGGGGGATTTGGGGGGAAAATGGAGAATTTGGGGGGAAAATGGGGGGGGAAATGGGGAATTTGGGAAAACGGGGGGAAAAACAGGGAGTTTGGGGAAAAAACGGGGAATTTGGGGGGAAAAACGGGGGGGAATGGGGGATTTGGGGGGAAAATGGGGGGAAAAATGGGGAGTTTGGGGGAAAAATGGGGAATTTGGGGGAAAAACGGGAAATTTGTGGGGAAAAATGGGGAATTTGGGGAGAAAATGGGGAATTTGGGGGGAAAAAACGGGTAATTTGGGGAAAAATGGAGAATTTGGGGGAAAAATGGGGAATTTGGGGAGAAAATGGGGAATTTGGGGGAAAAAACGGGGAATTTGGGGAAAAAATGGAGAATTTTGGGGGAAAAATGGGGAATTTGGGGGGGAAACGGGGGAGAAAAAGAGGAAATTGGGGAAAAAAAGGGGGGGAAATGGGGGATTTGGGGAAAAAATGGGGGGAAAAATGGGGAGTTTGGGGAAAAAATGGGAAATTTGGGGGGAAAAAACGGGGAATTTGGGGGGGAAAACGGGGAAAAACGGGGAGTTTGGGGAAAAAATGGGGAATTTGGGGGGAAAATGGGGAATTTGGGGGGGAAATGGGGAATTTGGGGGGAAAAAACGGGGAATTTGGGAAAAATTGGGGCGGGAAATGGGGGATTTGGGAGGAAAACAGGGAATTTGGGGAAAATTGGGGGGAAAAACGGGGAATTTGGGGAAAAACGGGGAATTTGGGGGGAAAAATGGGGGCAAAATGGGGAATTTGGGAGGAAAAATGGGGAATTTGGGGGGGAAAATGGGGAATTTGGGGGGAAAAATGGGGAATTTGGGGGGAAAAATGGGGAAAAACAGGGAGTTTGGGGAAAAAATGGGGGAATTTTGGGGGAAAATGGGGAATTTGGGGGAAAAATGGGGAATTTGGGGGGAAAAATGGGGAGAAATGGGGATTGGGGAAAAAATGGGGAATTTGGGGGAAAATGGGGGGGAAATGAGGGAATTGGGGGGAAAAACGGGGAATTTGGGGAAAAAACGGGGAGAAATGGGGGGAACTGGGGAAAAAAATGGGGAGGAAACGGGGGAATTGGGGAGAAAAGCAGGGAATTTGGGGAAAAATTGGGGGGAAATGGGGGAATTGGGGGAGAAAAACGGGGAATTTGGGGAAAAACGGGGGAGAAATGAGGGATTTGGGGGGGAAAATGGGGAAATTGGGGGAAAATGGGGGAGAAAATGAGGAATTTGGGGGGAAAACGGAGAATTTGGGGAACAATTGGGGGGGAAATTGGGGTATGGGGGAAAAATTGGGGAGAAAATGGGTGAAATGGGTGGAGAAAACAGGGAAATTGGGGAAAAAATGGGGGAGAAAATGGGGAAAAAACGGGGTACGGGGGAAAAATGAGGGGGAAATGGGGGAAAAAAATAGTGTAAGGTGGGGGTGTGGGCGTGGCCTATGGATGAAGGGGCGTGGTTTAAAGCCTGTGGGCGGGGCTTAGCATACAAGTAGGAGTGTGGGTGTTATCTAGTGATGAAGGGGCGTGGCTTACAGCCTGTGGGCGGGGCTTAGCATGCAGATAGGAGGGTGGGCGTCACCTAGCAATGAAGAGGCGTGCTTACAGCATGTGGGCGTGGCTTAGAATACAAGTAGGAGTGTGGGTGTAACCTGTAGGCGAAGGGGCGTGGCTTACAACCTGTGGGCGGGGCTTAGCATGCAGATAGCAGTGTGGGTGTCAACTATCGATTAAGGGGCGTGGCTTAGAGCCTGTGGGTGGGGCTTAGCATGCAGATAGAAGTGTGGGTGTTACCTAGCGATGAAGGGGCGTGGGTTACAGCCTGTGGGCGGGGGCTTAGCATACAGGTAGGAGTGTGGGCGTCACCTAGCAATGAAGAAGGGGCGTGGCTTACAACCTGTGGGCGTGGCTTAGCATGCAAGTAGGCATGTGGGTGTAACCTATAGATGAAGAGGTGTGGCTTACAGCCTGTGGGCGGGGCTTAGCATGCAGATAGGAGTGTGGGCGTCACCTAGCGATGAAGGGGCGTGGCTTACAGCCTGTGGGCGGGGCTTAGCATGCAGATAGGCATGTGGGTGTCACCTAGAGATGAAGGGGCGTGGCTTACAGCCTGTGGGCGGGGCTTAGCATGCAGGTAGGCGTGTGGGCGTCACCTAGAGATGAAGGGGCGTGGCTTACAGCCTGTGGGCGGGGCTTAGCATGCAGATAGAAGTGTGGGCGTCACCTAGTGATGAAGGGGCGTGGCTTACAGCCTGTGGGCGGGGCTTAGCATGCAGATAGAAGTGTGGGCATCACCTAGCAATGAAGGGGCGTGGCTTACAGCCTGTGGGCGGGGCTTAGCATGCAGATAGAAGTGTGGGCGTCACCTAGTGATGAAGGGGCGTGGCTTACAGCCTGTGGGCGGGGCTTAGCATGCAGATAGAAGTGTGGGCGTCACCTAGTGATGAAGGGGCGTGGCTTACAGCCTGTGGGCGTGGCTTAGCATGCAGGTAGGAGTGTGGGCGTCACCTAGTGATGAAGGGGCGTGGCTTACAGCCTGTGGGCGTGGCTTAGCATGCAGGTAGGAGTGTGGGCGTCACCTAGCGATGAAGGGGCGTGGCTTACAGGCTGTGGGCGGGGCTTAGCATGCAGATAGGCATGTGGGCATCACCTAGCGATGAAGGGGCGTGGCTTACAGCCTGTGGGCGGGGCTTATCATACAAGTAGGAGTGTGGGCGTCACCTAGCAATGAAGGGGCGTGGCTTACAGCCTGTGGGCGTGGCTTAGCATGCAAATAGCAGTGTGGGCGTCACCTAGAGATGAAGGGGCGTGGCTTACAGCATGTGGGCGGGGCTTAGCAGCCCACCACTCCCCGTGGGCGGGGTTTTAGCCCACTGGGCGAGGCCGTGGGGGCGGGGTCTCTCCCGGGTGGGCGGGCGGGCGTGGCTAAAGGCCCTGTGGGCGTGGCTAAAGGCCCGGTGGGCGTGTCCCGCAGGAAGCTGGACGCCTTCATCTACGACGCGGCCGTGCTGAACTACATGGCCCGCAAGGAGGAGGGCTGCAAGCTGGTCACCATCGGCTCGGGGAAGGTCTTCGCCTCCACCGGCTACGGCATCGCCCTGCAGCGCGGCTCCCGCTGGAAGCGCCCCGTCGACCTGGCCCTGCTGCAGCTGCTGGGGGACGGTGGGTCTGGGGGTCTTTGGGGGGGGTTTTGATGGGTTTGAGTAGGTTCTGGAGGGGTTTTGGTGGGTTTGAGAAGGTCCTAGAGGGGTTTTGAAGGTTTTTTGATGGATTTGAGAAGGTCCTAGGGGGGTTTTGGTGGGTTTGAGTGGGTCCTAGAGGGGTTTTGGATGGTTTTTGATGGGTTTGAGGAGGTCCTAGAGGGGTTTGGGTGGGTTTGAGGAGGTCCTGGAGGGGTTTTGGAGGGGTATTGGTGGGTTTGAGGAGGTCCTGGAGGGGTTTTGGATGATTTTTGATGGGTTTGAGAAGGTCCTAGAGGGTCTTTGATGGGTTTGAGGAGGTCCTAGAGGGGGTTAGGAGGGCTTTTAGTGGGTTTGAGGAGGTCCTAGAGGGGTTTTGGTGGGTTTGAGAAGGTCCTAGAGGGGTTTTGGTGGGTTTGAGGAGGTCCTAGAGGGGTTTTGGAGGCCTTTGGGGGGTCTCTGGGGTCCCTACGGCATCGCCCTGCAGCGCGGCTCCCGCTGGAAGCGCCCCATGGACCTGGCCCTGCTGCAGCTGCTGGGGGACGGTGGGTCTGGGGTCTTTGGGGGGGTTTTGATGCATTTGAGTAGGTTCTGGAGGAGTTTTGAAGGGTCTTTGGTGGATTTGAGGAGGTCCTAGAAGGGTTTTGGTGGGTTTTTAGTGGGCTTGGAGAGGTCCTAGAGGAGTTTTGGAGAGTCTTTGATGGGTTTGAGGAGGTTCTAGAGGGGTTTTGGAAGGTCTTTGGTGGGTTTGAGGAGGTCCTACAGGGGTTTTGGATGGTTTTTGGTTGGTTTGAGGAGGTCCTAGAAGGGTTTTGGTGGGTTTTTAGTGGGCTTGGAGAGGTCCTAGAGGAGTTTTGGAGGGTTTTTGATGGGTTTGAGGAGGTCCTAGAGGGGTTTCGGTGGGCTTGAGGAGGTCCTAGAGGGAGTTTTGGATGGTTTTTGGTGGGCTTGAGGAGGTCCTAGAGGAGTTTTGGAGGGTCTTTAATGCATTTGAGGAGGACCTAGAGGGGTTTTGATGGGTTTGAGGAGGTCCTAGAGGGGTTTTGATGGGTTTGAGGAGGTCCTAGAGGGGTTTTGGAGGGTTTTTGGTGGGTTTGAGAAGGTCCTAGGGGGGTTTTGGTGGGTTTGAGGAGATCCTGGAGGGGTTTTGAAGGGTCTTTGGCTTGTTTGAGAAGGTCTTAGAGGGAGTTTTAGATGGTTTTTGGTGGGCTTGAGAAAGTCCTAGAGGGGTTTTGGAGGGTCTTTGGTGGGTTTGAGAAGGTCCTAGAGGGAGTTTGGATGGTTTTTAGTGGATTTTAGGAGGTCCTAGAGGGGTTTGGGGGTCTCTGGGGGGTCTCTGGGGTCCCTACGGCATCGCCCTGCAGCGCGGCTCCCGCTGGAAGCGCCCCATGGACCTGGCCCTGCTGCAGCTGCTGGGTCTGGGGTCTCTGGGGGGGGTTTGCAGGGTCTTTGGTGGGTTTGGGGAGGTCCCTCCAACTGCTCCACGTGACCCTCTGACCCCTTGAGATGTCCCCCAGTCCCTCAAATGACTCTTGAACACCTTAAAATGACACCTCAACCCCTCTAAATGACCATCAAGCCCCTCCAGATGACCCTCCAACTCCTCTGACCCCTCGAGATGCCCCCCAACTCCCCAAAATGAGCCTTTAATACCTTAAAATGACATCTTAACTTCTCCAGATGACCATCAAACCCCTTGAGGTGACCATCAAACCCTCCAGATGACCATCAAACGCTTCTAGATGACCATCAGACCCTTCTAGATGACCATCAAACCTCTCTAGATGACCTTTAAACCCCTCCAGATGACCATCAAACCCTTCCAGATGACCATCAAACCCCTTGAGATGACCATCAAACCCTCTAGATGACCACCAAACCCCTCCACATGACCATCAAACCCCTTGAGATGACCATCAAACCCTCCAGATGACCATCAGACCCTTCTCGATGACCATCAAACCCCTCTAGATGACCTTTAAACCCCTCCAGATGACCATCAAACCCCTCCAGATGACCACCAAACCCCTCCAGATGACCATCAAACCCTCTAGATGACCTTTAAACCCCTCCAGATGACCATCAAACCCTCCAGATGACTATCAAACCCCTCTAGATGACCATCAAACCCCTTGAGATGACCACCAAACCCCTCTAGATGACCATCAAACCCCTCCAGATGACCATCAGACCCTTCTCAATGACCATCAAACCCCTTGAGATGACCATCAAACCCCTCCAGATGACCATCAAACCCCTTGAGATGACCACCAAACCTCTCTAGATGACCATCAAACCCCTTTGGATGACCACCAAACCCCTTGAGATGACCACCAAACCCCTCCAGATGACCCTCAAACCCCCCAAGACCACTCCCTAACCCCCTGAGACGCCCCCCAGACCCCCCCAAATTTCCCCCAGGACCCCCCTAACTCCCCTTCCCCCCACCCCCGCAGACGAGATCGAGATGCTGGAGCGGCTGTGGCTGTCGGGGATCTGCCACCAGGAGAAGCTGGAGGTGATGAGCAGCAAGCTGGACATCGACAACATGGCCGGCGTCTTCTACATGCTGCTGGTGGCCATGGGGCTGAGCCTGCTGGTCTTCGCCTGGGAGCACCTGGTGCACTGGAAGCTGCGGCACCTGGGCACACCTGGGCGGCTGCGCTGCCTGCTGGCCATCAGCAGGGTACGGGGACAGCGGGGACAGCGGGGACATGGGGGTGTTGGGGACATGGGGGGACATTGGGGACACTGAGGGGGATTGGGGACATTGGGGTGTGTTGGGGACATTGGGGACATTGGGGACACTAAGGGGGATTGGGGACATTGGGGACATTGGGGACACTGAGGGGGATTGGGGACATTGGGGGTGTTGGGGACATTGGGGACATTGGGAGTGTTGCGGACATGGGGGGTGTTGGGGGTGTTGGGGACATTGGAGACACTGAGGGGGATTGGGGACATTGGGGGTGTTGGGTACATTGGGGACATGGGGGACGTTGGGGACATTGGGGGTGTTGGGGACAGTGGGGGGCGTTGGGGGCGTTGGGGGTGTTGGGGGTGTTGGGGGACACTGAGGGGGATTGGGGATTTTGGGGGTGTTGGGGACATTGGGGACATTTGGGAGAGTTAAGGTCAGGAGGGACATTGGGGACAGCAGGGACAGTGGGGACACTGGGGACATTTGGGGACATTGGGGACATTTGGGGATGTTGGATACGTTGGGGACATTGAGGACATTTCGGGATATTGGGGGTGTTGGGGACACTGGGGACATTGCGGGACATTGGGGACATTTGGGGACATTGGAGGTATTGGGGACAGGAGGGGCACACTGGGGACACTGGGGGACATTGGGGACATCGGGGGTGTTGGGGACAGCAGGGACAACAGGGACAAGGGGGACATTTCGGGACATGTGGGGACAATGGGGACGTTGGGGGGGACAATGGGGACAGCAGGGACAGCAGGGGAATTGAGGGGATGGGGACATTTGGGGACACTGGAGATGTTGGGGACATTGGGGGGATTGGGGACACTGGGGACAGCGAGGACGCTGAGGGCATTGGGGGACATTTGGGGGACATTGGGAGCATGGAGGACATCGGGGACAGCGGGGGACACTGGGGGTTGGGGGCACACGGGGACATCGGTGACACGGGGCGGGGGGGGACGTGGGGAAGAGAGGGGGGGGCACAAAGCCACGGGGACACTGAGGGGACACCTGGGGACACCTGGGGACACCTGGGGACACTGGGGGGACATTGGGGACACCGAGGGGACACCGAGGGGGACACTGAGGGGGACACCTGGGGACACTCACTGCCCCTCCCCCCCCCGCAGGGCATGTACAGCTGCTGCAGCGCCGAGGACCCCCCCACGCCCCCTCCCCACGCCCTCCGCGCCCCCCCCTGCCCGCCCCCCCCACCGCCCCCACCCCCCCCGGCCCTCCCCACCCCCACCCCCCCCCCGCGGACCGCCGCCCCGCCGCCCCCTCCCCCCACCCGCCCCCGCCTCCTCCCACTGGCGCCCCCCCCCGCACCCCTCCCCCCCCCCCCGCCGGGGCCCCCCCGATTCCTTCCATCGCTTCTACGGCCCCAATCGAGCCGCAGGGCCTCAGCCGCGGGGGGGCGCCCTGCCCGCGCTCCCCCTCCCCCCCCGCACCCCCCCCGCCCGTTACCCTCCCCCCCCCACCGAGCCTTTCACCCCCCCCTGGGCCCCGCCGCGCCCCCCACCCCCGCGGTTTCTACGAGGGGGGAGGGGGCGGCGACCCCGACCCCGACCCCCCCCTTCGCCTACGCCCGCCTGGCCTACGAGGACGAGCGCAGCCCCCCCGCGCCCCCCCGCGAGCGGCCCCGCCGCGCCCCTCCCCCCCGCGCTTCCGGGGGGTGGGGGAGGGGGTGGGGGAGGGGGAGACCCCGAGGCTCAGCCGCTGCTGGGGCGGCCCCCGCCCCCACCTCTGCCGGGGGCACCTGGCGGCCCCTCCCCCACCCCCCCCATTGTACCCCCCCGAGCTCTCCGACTCCGACTCGGAGGTGGGGGGAGGGGGCTGCGAGCCCGCCCCTCCCCCACCCCCCCCCTACCGCCGCTGCTCCCCTCCCCCAGCCCCTCCCCCCGCCCAGCCCCCCGCCCCCCCCCCTCCGGCCCCCCTTGCTGGTGCTCCGCCCCCCCGCCCCTCCCCCACCATCACCCCCCCCCTTATTTCTGCACCGTCCCGGGCCGCGAGCGCGGGCCCCTCCCCCACCACCCCCACCCCCACCACCCCCCCCCACCGCCGCCCCTCCCCCTCCGGGGCGCTGCTGGTCGGCCGAGAAGTTGGGGGGGCCCTGGGGGGGCTCCCCGTACGGCTCTGGTGGGGGAGGGGGCGCAGCCTGGGGCAGCCTGGAGTTTTTGGGGGGGGGGTGGGGGAGGGGTCTCCCCGCCCCTCCCCCCCCCGCTGCCCCCCCGCTGCCGCAGCTGCTCCGCCGAGCGGCTCCGCGACTGGGAGGGGCTGGGGGGGGGGAGGGGCGCGCTGGGGGGGTGGGGGAGGGGCGGCGGGGGCGGCCCCCCCGCTCTCGGGGTATTGGGGGGGGGGTCCCTGGGGTGGGTTTTGGGGGGGTGGGGCGGCGGCGCCCCTCCCCCTCCCCCCGCCGCGCCGGCACGGCCCCCCCTGCGCGCGCCGGCCCCCCCCGGCCTCGCGCAGCCTGGAGGACCTGAGCGCTTGGGGTGGGGGAGGGGGAGGGGGGCGCTTGGGGGGGGCTCTGGGGGGGAGGGGGAGGGTCGGGGGGGTTGTGGGGGTCGCCGCCCCTCCCCCACCACCACCATCACCATCATCATCATCACCACCACGCCCACCCCTCCCCCCGCGGGGGGGGGCGCCGCCTCCCCGCCCCCTCCCCAGCCCCGCCCCCACTCGCACCGCCACGGCTGCGGGGGGGCGGGGCCAGGGGGGGCGGAGCCGCTGGGGGCGCGCAGAGGCTCCGCCCACTTCTCCAGCCTCGAGTCCGAGGTATGACCGGAGTGGGGGAGGGGAGGGGACATGGGGACACCCCCGGGGGACACCCCGGGGACATCCCAGACAGCCCTGGGGGACACCCTGGGGACATCCTGGGGACACCCAGGGACACCTGGACATCCCTGGGGACCACCTGGACAGCCCTGGGGACACCCTGGGGACATCCCAGACAAACCCTGGGGACACCCAGGGACACCTGGGGGCACCCTGGGGACACCTGGACAGCCCTGGGGACATCCCAGACACCCCTGGGGACATCTCTGGGGACACCTGGGAACACCCTGAGGACATCTCTGGGGACACCCAGGGACATCTGGACCGCCCTGGGGACACCTGGGGACACCTGGACAGCCCTGGGGACACCCCAGACAACCCCCTGGGGACATCTCTGGGGACACCCAGGGACACCTGGACAGCCCTGGGGACACCCTGGGGACACCCCCCGGACACGGAGGGGCCCCCCCCCGGCTCCTGAGGTGACAGCAGCGAGGACAAGGACACGGGCGGTGGCAGCTGATGGGACAGCAGAGTGAGCGGGAGGACACCGAGGGTGACACCGGTGACACCGAGGAGGAGGAGGATGAGGATGGCACCCAGGGGACACCGGCCAGGACAAGGCCAGGTCCCCGTGAAGTGGCACCCACGAGGTGACGCCGGCCAGGGCAAGGCCGGGCACCGGTGGCAGCCGCGGTGACAGCGAGGACGAGGGACGTGTGGCACCGATGGTGACACCAGGGACAAGGACGTGTGGCACCGATGGTGACAGTGAGGACGAGGATTGGTGGCACCGGTGGTGACAAGAGGACGGCAAAGGACACGGCCGGGTCCCCGCCAGGTGACCCCAGGCAGGACAAGGACACCTTTTGTCCCCTGAAGTTGCCACCAGGAAGGTTGAGCTGTGTCACCCTGTCCCCGAGGGTGACACCACCACGGCCCCCGACACAACCCCGGGGTGTCCCTGTCCTCGTGGGTGACACTGTGACCCTGCAGGTGACACTGTGACCCCTGGGTGACCCCGTGACCCCCACAGGTGACACTGTGACCCTGCGGGTGACCCTGTGACCCTGCGGGTGACCCTGTGACCCCTGGGTGACCCTGTGACCCTGCAGGTGACACTGTGACCCCACGGGTGACCCTGTGGGTGACACCAATCAATGCCTGTCCCAAGTGACACCACATCCCTGCGGGTGACACTGCAGGTGACACTGTGACCCCATGGGTGGCACTGTGACCTGCAGGTGGCACTCTGACCCCATGGGTGACCCCGTGACCCCTGACCCCATGGGTGACCCCATGACCCGCAGGTGGACACTGTGACCCCACAGGTGACACTGTGACCCCATGACCCACAGGTGACCCTGTGACCCTGTGGGTGGCACTGTGACCCTGCGGGTGACCCCGTGACCCCATGGGTGACCCTGTGACCCATGGGTGACCCATGACCCACAGGTGACCCTGTGACCCCAGGGGTGACACTGTGACCCGCAGGTGACCCTGTGACCCCATGGGTGACCCCGTGACCCGCAGGTGACCCTGTGACCCCATGGGTGACCCCGTGACCCGCAGGTGACCCCCCCCTCCACGGAGGGCCACTCCCGGTCCCCGAGGGTGACACTGTGACCCCCGCCAGCCCCCTGGGGACACCACGGCCTCCCCTCCCCCCAGCCCCGGGGGGTGACACCGCGCCGGGCCCTTGGGGGACATTCCTGTCCCCTCCCCTCCCCCCACCCCGCGCCGTGGGGGATGGGCTGGCACCATCCGCTGTCCCCGCCCCTCCCCCCGCCCCGCGCTGCTGATGACCTTTTTAATTAATTCATTAATTAGTTAATTAACGGGGGGGGTGGGGGGTGGGGGGAGGTGGGGAGACGAAACTGTGAGCGACGGTGACACCGCGACACCGCGACTGTGACCTCGGGGCCACCGCGCCGGCCCCGTGTCCCCGCCCTGTCCCTGTCACCCCCTGTCCCTGTCACCCCTGTCCCTGTGACCCCCTGTCCCTGTGACACCGTCCTATGACCTCCTGTCCCTGTCCCTTGTCACCCCCACCCTGTCCCTGTGACACCTGTCCCTTGTCACCTCCATGCCCCTGTGACCTCCTGTCCCTGTCCCTTGTCACCTCCATGTCCCTGTGACCCCCGTTCCTGTCCACCCCTCCGTCCCTCTGACACCCTGTCCCTTGTCACCCCGTCCCTGTCATCCCCTGTCCTTGTGACCCCCCCCACCCTGTCACCCACCCCAGGTCCCCATGTCCCCGTCACCCCCCAATGTCCCTGTCCCTCTGTCACCGTCCCCCCTGTCCCTTTGTCCCTGTGATCCCCTCTTCCCTGTCCCCTCCCCTGTCCCCATGTCCCTCTGTCCCCTCATGTCCCTGTCACCTCATCAATGTTCCTGTCCCTCTGTCACTGTCCCTCCATCCCCCTGTCCCTGTCACTGCCACCCCCATGTCCCTGTGATCCCCTCATCCCTGTGTCCCTGTGTCCCTGTCCCCCCAATGTCCCTGACCCCTCCCCTGTCCCCATGTCCTTCTGTCCCCTGTCCCTGTCCCCCTCATGTCCCCGTCACCCCATAAATGTCTCTGTCCCCCCAATGTCCCCCCTGTCCCTCTGTCCCTGCCCCTCATGTCCCTGTCACCCCCAATGTCCATCTGTCCCTCATGTCTGTCACCCCCCCGTTTCCCCATCAATGTCCCTGTCACCCCCTGTCCCCATGTCCCCCTGTCCCTGTCCCCAATGTCCATCTGTCCCTCATGTCTGTCACCCCCCCCGTCCCCCCATCAATGTCCCTGTCACCCCCCTGTCCCCATGTCCCCCTGTCCACAAGGTCCATCTGTCCCTCATGTCCCCATCACCCCATCAATGTCCTTATCCCCCCAATGTCCCTCTGTCCCTGTCACCCCCAATGTCCATCTGTCCTTCTGTCCCTCATGTCCCTGTCACCCCCTGTCCCCATGTCCCTCTGTCCCCCCAATGTCCCTCTGTCCCTCTGTCCCTCATGTCCCTGTCCCCCATCAATGTCCCTGTCCCCCCAATGTCCATCTGTCCTTCTGTCCCTCACGTCCCTGTCACCTGCCTGTCCCCAATGTCCCTCTGTCCCTGTCCCTCTGTCCCCTGTCCCTGTCCCCTCAATGTCCCTTTCACCCCCCCCTGTCCCTCTGTCCCTGTCCCCAGCTCTGTCCCCAATAAAGCTTTTCTATTCCTGCTCCAGCCCCGGCCTCGTGCTCTGGGGGGGGAGGGGGAGGGGACAACCGGGGATGGGGGGAGGGGACACCGAGGGTGGGGGGGAGGGGACACCGGGGACCCTCCCCAGCCCCTCCCCCCTCCCCATTTTAAGGCCATTCCCACCTTTTTTTCCGCTTTTTTTTATTTTTTATTTTTATTTCGCGGCTCCGTTCAATTCCCCGCGTTGAAAAAATAGCTCTGAGCCCCTCCCCCACCCCCCCCCTCCCCCACCCCCAGCGCGGGGCCCCCGCCCCTCCCCCCACCCCCCGGGGGCCCCCCCCAAAGTTTGGCACAGCCCCTCCCCTCCCCCCCCGCCTTTCCTGAGTCAGAGACCCCCCCCAAAACGGGGGGCGCTCCCCCCCCTCCCCCTCCCCCCCCGAAATAAAACAACCCCGGAGATGAGGGGGGAGGGGGGGGGGAGGGGCGATTGCACCGATCCCAGAGGGGGAGGGGGGGGAGGGGGCGTCATGAATATTCATGAGGTGTTAATAAATAGTAATTAAAGGGGGGAGCTCGTTACAGCGCAGCCCGGGGGGGGGAGGGGCTGGAGACCCCTCCCCCCCTTTAAAAAGCACGAGGCGAGGGGGGGGGAGGGGCGGCCCCCCCCCAAACATGCAGCGAATTGGGGGGAGGGGGGGAGGGGAAAGGGAACGGCCAGGGGAGCAATTAGTCCTCATTAGCATCTCATTTGCATAGGAGTCATTGCATAAGGCTCCCGCCGCGCCGGGGGAGGGGGGGGGGAGGGGAGACCCCGATAATGGGGACCCCCGGAGTTGTTGGAGGGGGGAAGGGGGGTTTGGGTGGATTCAGGGGGATTTTTGGGGTTTTTTTTTTTGCATATAACAATAAATACCGGCGGGTCGGACATGCAGACATGCTGGTCGGGGGGCGGGGCGCCCAGGGAGGCCCCACCCCCAAACTGCCGCCCCCAGGGACCCACCCCCCGGGGGGGGGAGAACAGCTTGGGGGGGGTCCCGGCCCCCCCCAAAGAGGGTAAGGCCTGTTTTTTGGGGGGCTCTGGCCTAGTCCTGTTTACCATGGAAATGCAGCCTGGCCTTGCAGTAGAGCTCAGGCCTGCTCCCGTTACCATGGAAACGCAGCCTGGCCCTGCAGTGAGCATTCAGGCCTGCTCCCGTTACCATGGAAATGCAGCCTGGCCTCACAGTAGCGCTTGGGCCTGACCCTGTTACCATGGAAACGCAGCCTGGCCTTGCAGTGAGAGCTCAGGCCTGCTCCCGTTTACCATGGAAACGCAGCCTGGCCTTGCAGTGAGAGCTCAGGCCTGCTACCGTTACCATGGAAACGCAGCCTGGCCTCACAGTAGCGCTCGGGCCTGCTCCTGTTACCATGGAAACGCAGCCTGGCCTCGCAGTAGAACTCAGGCCTGCTCCTGTTACCATGGAAACACAGCCTGGCCTTGCAGTGAGAGCTCAGGCCTGCTACCGTTACCATGGAAACGCAGCCTGGCCTCACAGTAGCGCTCGGGCCTGCTCCTGTTACCATGGAAACGCAGCCTGGCCTCGCAGTAGAACTCAGGCCTGCTCCTGTTACCATGGAAACACAGCCTGGCCTTGCAGTGAGCATTCAGGCCTGCTCCCGTTACCATGGAAACGCAGCCTGGCCTTGCAGTAGAGCTCAGGCCTGCTCCTGTTACCACGGAAATGCAGCCTGTACTTGCAGTGAGGGTTCAGGCCTGCTCCCGTTACCATGGAAACGCAGCCTGGCCTCGCAGTAGAGCTCAGGCCTGCTCCTGTTACCATGGAAACGCAGCCTGGCCTCACAGTAGTGCTCGGGCCTGCTCCCGTTACCATGGAAATGCAGCCTGGCCTCGCAGTAGAGCTCATTCCTGCTCCCGTTACCATGGAAACGCAGCCTGGCCTTGCAGTGAGCATTCAGGCCTGCTCCCGTTACCATGGAAACGCAGCCTGGCCTCACAGTAGCACTCGGGCCTGACCCTGTTACCATGGAAACGCAGCCTGGCCTTGCAGTGAGCATTCAGGCCTGCTCCCGTTACCATGGAAACGCAGCCTGGCCTTGCAGTAGAGCTCAGGCCTGCTCCCGTTACCATGGAAACACAGCCTGGCCTCATAGTAGCGCTCGGGCCTGCTCCTGTTACCATGGAAACGCAGCCTGGCCTTGCAGTAGAGCTCAGGCCTGCTCCTGTTACCACGGAAACGCAGCCTGTACTTGCAGTGAGGGTTCAGGCCTGCTCCTGTTACCATGGAAACGCAGCCTGTCCTTGCAGTGAGGGTTCAGGCCTGCTCCTGTTACCATGGAAATGCAGCCTGTCATGGCAGTAGGGCTTGACCTACTCCTGTTACCATGGAAACAGCCTCACAGTAGAGCTCAGGCCTATTCCTGTTACCACGGAAACATTGCCTGTCCTCCCAGTAGAGGTCATGCCTACTCCTGTTACCATGGAAACAGCCTCACAGTGAAGGCTCAGGCCTAGTCCAGTTACCATGGAAGCACAGCCTGGCATTGTAGTGAGGGCTCTGGCTTGATCTTGTTACCATGGAAACAGTCTAATCTTGCAGCGAGCACTTGGCCTAGGCCTGTTACCATGGAAACACAGCCTGGCCTTGCAGTGAGCATTCAGGCCTGCTGCCATTACCATGGAAACACAGCCTGGCCTCACAGTAGAGCTCAGGCCTGCTCCTGTTATCATGGAAACGCAGCCTGGCCTCACAGTAGAGCTCAGGCCTAGCCCCGTTACCATGGAAACGCAGCCTAGTCTCACAGTAGAGCTCAGGCCTACTCCTGTTACCATGGAAACGCAGCCTGGCCTCGCAGTTGAACTCAGGCTTATCCCCGTTACCATGGAAACATGGCCTGGCCTCCCAGTAGAGCTCAGGCCTGCTCCCATTACCATGGAAAACGCAGCCTGTTCTCACAGTAGAGCTCAGGACTAATCCGGTTACCATGGAAACACAGCCTGGTCTCGCAGTAGCGCTCAGGCCTAGCCCCATTACCATGGAAACGCAGCCTGGTCTTGCAGTAGAGCTCAGGCCTAGCCCCGTTACCATGGAAACATAGCCTGGCCTTGCAGTAGAGCTCAGGCCTAGCCCCATTACCATGGAAACGCAGCCTGGCCTTGCAGTAGCGCTCAGGCCTAGCCCCGTTACCATGGAAACGCAGCCTGGCCTCATAGTGGGGCCATTTTTCCCCCTTCTCCCCCCCTTTTTGGGGTGACAGTGCCACCCCAAGGGGACAGAGGGGACACCCGGGCAGGCAGGGCCCTACCTCCGCCGTCGTCCTCCGCCATCGGCGCGTCCGGCGGCTCCAGTTATTGCTTGGGGGGGTGTGGGGAGCCAGGAGAGGGGACAGAGAGGGGACATCGGGGGGACACACACAGGGGAGACACGAGGTGAGGTGACACGAATTTAGGGGGGGGGCAGGGGGGGGCTCCCCAAGTCCTGAGTGATCATGGAAGGGGGGGGAGGGGGGACACACACACACACGGGTGGGGGGGGGGACAAAGAGGGACACCCAACCCCTTCCCCCCTCCACCAAAAGAGGGGTGGGGTTGGAGGGACCCCCAAATATTTTGGGGGGGGACACCCAGTCCAGAAAGTGCAGTGCAGCCTTTTGGGGTGACATCGGGGCGGGGGGGGCGCGGTCCCCCTTGTCACCCCCTTTCACAGTCTCTTAGGGGGGCACCCTTCCCTTTTCGGGGGGGTGGGGTGGGGGAGGGGTGGGGGTGTCCCCAAAATCACCCCCCCTGCCCCGTGCTGGGGTGCCCCCTCCCCCCATTGCCACTGATGAGTTTTTTTGCCCCTTTTCTCCCCGTTTTCTGCCCAAATCCCGCAGCGGGTCGGGGGGGGAAAAAAAAGGGTGTAGGGGTGGGGAGGGGGTCCCTGCCCTCCCCCCACCCCCCCCCGCGCCCCCTCCCCCGCTCAGAGGATGGAGGGGATGGGGGAGCGGGGGCGCCGGGGGGGGCTGGGGGAGCTGAAGGGGGGGGCGGCGGGGGCCACCCGCACCCCCGTGATGCTGTTGAGGCTCCGCGACTTCTCGTAGCCTTTGGGGGAGGGGAGAGGGGGAGAGAAATGAGGGGAGGGGGTGTCAGTACCCACCCCCCAAAAAAACCAAACCCCTGGTGAACCCCAAATTCCACCCCCACCCCCCTCCCAGGCCGCCCCTTTTATTTCCCCCCCACCTCAAAATGGGGACACACCCCCCCACCCCCCCCTTCCAAAATTTGGGGTCCCCCCCAAAGCTGGATAGGACCCGCCCCCCATCCCCAAGGGGTTTAGGACCCCCCCCCCACCCCGAAAATTGGGGGACCCTCCCCTCCCCCCAAGATTTAGGACCCCTCCCCCCCCACCCCGGGGATTGGGGACCCTTCCCAGGAGTTGGAACCCCACCCCCCCCAAAGGGTTTGGGGGACCCCCCCCCCTCAGGAAATGGGGACCCCCAAAGATTTTTGGGATGCCCCCCAAAAAATTGGGGACCCAAATTAAGAGATGAGGGTGGAGGAGCCCTCAAGTTTAGGAAATGGGGGTTGGGCTTGCCTCCCCCAAAATTTGGGGCCTCCACCCCAAAAAAAATTTGGGGGAACCCCCCCAGGGGGTACTGAGGAGGTGCGGGGGGGGCGTTCTTGGGCGGGGGGGAGGGGGCAAGGACCCCTCCTCCAAAAGTCGGGGGAGGTCCCAGGTGTGGTTTGGGGGGTCCCCGGGTGTTTTTGGGGGTCCCCAGGTGTTTTAGGGGGGTTTCCGGGTATTTTTGGGGGGGTCCCGGGTATTTTTGGGGGGGGTCCCAGGTGCCGCTCTCCCCCCCCCCAATCCCTCAGTGAAGCAGCGCCGCGGTGCGGGGGGCGGGGATTGCGCATGCGCAGCGGTGCGAAGTGGGCGGGGGCAGACCCGCAATGGGGGCGGGGTTTACGAGCGGGGGGCGTGGCCAGGGTGAGGGCGCCCCCTCCCGGCTGACCTGCGGCGCCGTCGGGGGTCTCAGGCGGTGACGAGCGCTGGGGACAGAAGGGGAGAGGGGGAGGGGTCACCCCGGGGCAGGGACCCCCTATGGGGACGGGGACACCCCCTGTGGGGACAGGGACCCCCCACTATAGGGATGGGGACCCCGCTGTGGGGACAGGGACCCCTTAAAGGGGACAGGGGACCCCTTAATGAGGACAGGGACCCCTTAATGGGGACAGGGACCCTCACACAGGGACAGGGACCCCTTAATGGGGACAGGGAACCCCTAATGAGGACAGAGACCCCCTAATGAGGACAGAGACCCCCTAATGGGGACAGGGACCCCGTTAATGGGGGAAGGGACCCCGTTAATGGGGGAAGGGACCCCCTAATGGGGACAGGGACCCCTTAATGGGGACAGGGACCCTCTAATTGGGACAGGGACCCGTTAATGGGGACAGGGACCCCCTAATGAGGACAAGGACCCCCTAATGGGGACAGGGACCCCTTAATGGGGACAGGGACCCCCTTAATGGGGACAGGGACCCCCTAATGGGGACAGAGACCCTCACACAGGGACAAGGACCCCTTAATGGGGACAGGGACCCCTTAATGGGGGCAGGGACCCCCCTAATGAGGACAAAGACCCCTTAATGGGGACAGGGACCCCCTAAGGGGGACAGGGACCCCGTTAATGGGGGAAGGGACCCCCTAATGGGGACAGGGACCCCCTAATGAGGACAGGGACCCCCTAATGGGGACAGAGATCCCCTAATGGGGACAGAGACCCTCACACAGGGACAAGGACCCCTTAATGGGGACAGGGACCCCCTAATGAGGACAGGGACCCCCCTAATGGGGACAGGGACCCCCTAATGGGGACAGAGACCCTCACACAGGGACAAGGACCCCTTAATGGGACAGGGACCCCCTAATGGGGACAGGGACCCCCTTAATGGGGAAGGGACCCCTTAATGGGGACAGGGACCCCTTAATGGGGGACAGGGACCCCTTAATGGGGACAGGGACCCTCACACAGGAACAGGGACCCTCTAATGAGGACAGAGACCCCACTATGGGGACAGGGACCCTCTAATGGGGACAGAGACCCCCTAATGGGGACAGGGACCCCCTAATGGGGACAGGGGACCCTCTAATGGGGACAGAGACCCCCTAATTGGGGCAAAGACCCCCTAATGGGGACAGAGACCCCCTAATGGGGACAGGGACCCTCTAATGGGGACAGGGACCCCCTAATTGGGGCAAAGACCCCCCTAATGGGGACAGAGACCCCCTAATGGGGACAGGGACCCTCACAGGAGTGCGGGGACCCCCCGGGTCCCCCTCGGCACGGGCGGAGCCCCGCCCCTCCCCAGCCAGCCCCCGCCCCTTGCACGCGCGTGTGCAAAGGGGCACCCAGAGCCCCCCAGCGCCGGGGGGTCTGTGCAAGCTCTGCCCCCCCCTCCCCCCCCCTCCCAGTTCTCCCAGTTTGCCCAGTTCAGGGGACAGAGAGGGGGGGCGGGACCGGGAGGGACATGCAGGGAGGGGGGGGGGGAGGGAAGATTTTTGGGGACCCCCCCCCAACCCCGCCCCCACCCCCAAAGGGGTTTTTGGGGTAACCTGGGGACCCCAGAAGGGCTGGGGGGGGGAGGGGAGGTTCGGAGACCACCCCCCCAAAAGGGGGAATATTTGGGGGGCGGGGGGATTTTGTTACCCCCGGGATTTGGGGGTGTCCCAGGGGCGGGGAAATTTGGGGACCCCCGGGATTTTTTTTTGGGGGGGGGGGGGGGAGGGGGTGTTCTTACCCGCAGCATTTGGGGTGCCCGGGGGGGGGGTGGAATTTGGAGACCCCCAGGATTTTGGGGAGGGGTTATCACTGGGATTTGGGGAGGGGGTTTGTTACCCCCAGGATTTTTTGGGGAGGGGGTTATCGCTACCCCCAGGATTCGGGGGTGCCCCGGGGGGGAATTTTGTTACCCCCAGGATTTTGGGGTGGGGGTTATCACAGGGATTTTGGGGGTGGGTTCTCGCTACCCCCGGGATCTGTGGGTGCCCCGGGTGGGGATTTTGTCACCCCCAGGATTTTGGGGAGGGGTTCTCATTACCCCCAGGATTTTTGGGGAGGGGTTTATCACTGGGATTTTTGGGGCGGGGTTTGTTACCCCCAGGATTTTTTGGGGAGGGGATTATCCCTGGGATTTTGGGGGGCGGGATTCTCGCTACCCCCGGGATTTGGGGGTGCCCCGGGGGGTGGATTTTGTCACCCCCAGGATTTTGGGGAGGGGGTTATCACTGGGATTTTGGGGAGGGGATTTTGTTATCCCCAAGATTTTGGGGAGGGGGTTATCTCTGGGATTTTGCGGGGGGGGGGGGGGGGGTTTGTTACCCCCAGGATTTTGGGGGGTGGGGTTCTTGCTACCCCCGGGATCTGTGGGTGCCCCGGGGGGGATTTTTTCACCCCCAGGATTTTGGGGAGGGGTTATCACTGGGATTTTGGGGAGGGGTTCTCATTACCCCAGGATTTGGTGTGGGGGTTATCACTGGATTTTGGGGAGGGGATTTTGTTACCCCCAGGATTTTGGGGAGGGGGGTTATCACCGGGATTTTGGGGAGGGGTTCTCATTATCCCCAGGATTTTGGGGTGGGGGTTATCACTGGGATTTTGGGGTGGGATTTTGGGGGGGGGTTCTCGCTACCCCCAGGATTTTTGGGGAGGGGGTTATCACTGGGATTTTGGGGAGGGGTTCTCATTACCCCCAGGATTCTGGGGAGGGGGTTATCACTGGGATTTTGGGGGGGGATCTGAGGGCCCCCGGGATTTGGGGGTGCCCCGGGGGGGGTGATTTGTTACCCCCAGGATTTTTGGGGAGGGGGTTATCATTGGGATTTTGGGGAGGGGATTTTGTTACCCCCAGGATTTTGGGGAGGGGGTTATCACTGGGATCTTGGGTGGGATTTTAGGGGGGGGCGGTTCTCACTACCCCCAGCACCTGAGGGTGCCCCGGGGGAGGGGATTTTGTCACCCCCAGGATTTTGGGGAGTGGGTTATCACTGGGATTTTGGGGGAGGGGTTTTCATTACCCCCAGGATTTTGGGGAGGGGGATTTTGTTACCCCCAGGATTTTGGGGAGGGGGTTATCACTGGGATTTTGGGGGGAGGTTATAACTGGGATTTTGGGGGGGGGATTTTGTTACCCCCAGGATTTTGGGGAGGGGTTCCTCATTACCC